>JAGKTI010000341.1:26287-85395 GCA_018397915.1 Birgus latro
TGTATCTCTAGCAGTTCTTTTTACGTAATTTTGTGGCAAAAGACCATTCTTCAGGTCTGTCCTTACCACAGCATTTGCATGACTAGCATCGTTCTAGCGTAATTCTGGGTTCAGGATAAGGATAAAAATTTGTCGGGTTAGTCTGGTCGGTATAAAGCAACAGTAAAATGGCTGAAGATCGGGTTGCGGAAGAGAGCGTTATGGACTAAGAGCATTATGTTGGATATGAGTAAAGTTTTAAAATTAAGGGACAAAGCGTCAACTACGTCAGGAGAGGAGTTCCAAAGGTTAATGACGCAGTAATTAATACCTGACTGTTTCTGCAGCTGGGGCAAAGATCCTTGATGATGTCTTGTAGTTATAGGCAGGGACAAAAATGAACAAATGCTTCGAGTTAAAGGTTATGGAAGATTTTATAACAAAATTGTTAATCACCTCACAACAGCCGCTTTCATGTACAGTTTTTAAACTGGCTAGTCTTTTTGAACGGGGTAGATGAAAGGGTAACTTGGCGCATTGGCGCTGGATTAGATTATCGACATGTAAGGTTAGGCTAGTAACAATAAATTTCGGTAGATCTGACTAGGCTTTAGCATGTCGGCTACTGCCCTTGACAGTCGGAGGAATCAAAATCAGTAGAGGAAAGAAAATACAAGTAACTACTCTTTTTATCATAAAATTTTGAAAAATAAGGGAAACTCAAAGAAAAATCTGGACTACCGCTGCTTAAAGTAGAACTTATGGTTTATCACTTTTTCCTGATAAAGCTGGTCCCTAGAGGAATTCTGTAGATATTATCGGAGAGGGCTGGAATACTCCAGATTAGCTGATGGGATGTTACTGATCTTTTTAGATCATAGTTCAATAACTACGTAAGTTCCTAAATTTATAGTTCCTGAAAATCTCTGCGGCACAGCTGTATATTGAATTACCATACTTAGTGATGTCTGCATGAGTTTTCTAAGGTACAAATTGAATGAAACTTGAAGTGGATATTTCAGTGGTTTGCTACGTTCCTCCATTGTGAGTGACGTTATTGTAAATGGTGTAACAATAGTTTAATCTGAAATATTCAGGCTGTGATAGCTCTGTTAGGGAAGTTACAGTATGACTGTACATCTTTTTTATTGCTTATTTTGTGGGAGAAAAGGTTAATTTTCATTGAAAGTGAAATATTTTAAACGTTTCATAATGCACTTTCCTAAAGTGTAAGTCTGAAAATATGTAATACTGTTAACTCAATGTTGTGATAAGGTAATGTCATGGAATCTATTAACTTATTTCGCGTAATATCAAAGCTTCAGTCTCGTCTCGTGTGACCCTCAATCATTTTGTGAAATGGCAGAAATTGCCAATCATTTCTAGTAATTGAAATGAAGGCAATTTTGTGATGGATTTCCTGATTTAGAGCGGCGTGTTGTAAGAAAGTAATTATATGGTTATGGATTCGTGCAAATTTTTAAAATGTATAAATCTTTGGATATAGTGGAAGTTGTGGATCCTGATACATTCAGCCCACTGAGGCAGTTTGCATCAGGAACAGCAGTTTCACATATCACTCTCACCGCGGAGGGCACCAGTCACTAAGAATCTTATTTATAGAGGCCTTGTGTACAGGATGAACAGATCTTCAAAATGGTTAACTAATATCATAGACCATTATCTTAATATTCACTGGTGTTTCGTAGCTGCATGTGTGAAGGGAGACTTGTCTTGCGAGCAAAATAAGTTTCTAGGGTTTTGAAATACAGCTCTAGATCTGTACTGGGAAATGTTTGGACTTAAAGACTGTAGGGGAGAGGACTGCCTACTGCAGGAGAGACCTATCTGCGGTGTATTAGAAAAATTGTTCCCTGTAGTGAACTAAATTAGAAGTAGGATAATCGGGGAACGGGTATCTTCAACCCGAGGGACTCGTTAACATAATTATAAGTTAGCCCCTAGACTTTTACTCTGGTGAATCCTTTGGCTGCAAAAGGGTTAAGAACCATCTCGAAGTACCATAAAAATAGTTTCTATTAAAATAGTGGAAGGGAAACATACTTCATTAACAAACTCGTTTAGAATAACTTTAATTTTTAAGCAGGGTTATAGTAGGAAAAACGTGAGCACTGACAGAAGTTATGCGAATTGGGAGATTAGAGGATGGCAGAGGATGTAGAATGAGGCTCTTCAAACTTTAAGCTGGCCTGTCGTAGGCTGAAACAGTATTTGCTGTCCCGAACATATATGACGAGACTGATACTAGTCACTCTCTGCCCTCATTTACAAAATGTACGTTTTAGTCGAAGATGGTCTGTTAGAGGATGTGTAAGGATTGTAAACTTAAATGGGTGTCTGTGCTGTTTGTATAATCTAGTTTAATCAAGATCATTATCTTCATGCGAGACTGTCGGAAGAAAGTTTGTACCGACAGGGTCGGTGAAGACTGTAAACTGCATATAATCGTAGAGAGGTAGGCAGGTAGCAAGTAAAAGGATACGTAATTTGACAAAGGTTAAAAGTAGGTTAGATAGCTCTGAAGCAGAGCGGGAGTGAGTGCAGAGACTGTATGACACACTGATGGCTGAAGGCAAACTTGCTGAAGGAGAGGTAGGCAATGAAAAATGGGCCACTGAAGGACAGTATCAGTGGGGGAGGGGGGGGATACCTGTTTAGCCGTAGCAGTTCTTAAGTGTTTAACAACGGGTTATTTTGTATTTTCTGTTGGAAGATGTTTGACTAACCCGTTTGACATTACAGGTGGTGCCGTGACAATGGTGATGTCACGGCCGCCCCTGCCCTGGGGTACCATGCTCCTGCTGCTCACCCTCACACTTACAGTCTCTTCACTTCAAGCAAGGTCAGGCTTCATGATTTAATTTTTGCCTTTTATTAATGAATTCTCAACCATAAATTTATATCTAGCCACTCTCCATAATCCTGTTAGGGGTGGCTGTTTTTCAGTTGTACTGGGAGGGGCACTAACCCTTTGCCAACCCACTGTTGATACACGGGGAGGGGCACTAACCCTTTGCCAACCCACTGTTGATACGTAAGGAACACGTATGGCTTTGTTATATGGTTACCACCCAGCGTTATGTTTTTCTGCCTTATAGGAAACAATTAGGCTTGTCACTGTGTAAAGCTACCTGAAAATAATAGTGACAGGAAAGATGGGAGAAATAGGAAGAAAGGAGGACGAACACGGAAAAAAAGTGAAGAAGCTGGCAGCACTACATCTATTGGATGATGGTTGCCATCATCTGTCACATATAATCATAGATGCATAGGGAAGAAATGTGGACAGACGGCAGTGGGGATCTTTCATTTAACTACCTTCACGGATAGGAAGGTATCTGGGGATGGACCGGGAAATTCATGTCTTGTGTAGATTGTGATGGCACAGGTTAGTTCGGCCATAAGTAAGGGCTGACTAGTGTTCTGACTAAGGTTTAGAACGGGGAAAAAAAGTAAGTTTGAAGATGTGGGCAACAGCTAGGGTTTGCACCATATGTAAAGGTTTTGGCCAACCCTAACATGAGAACTTGAAAATGTGAAATTAGGTTTAGGAATATATTATGTACCGTATTTTCTGTTCAGTGTACCATATGTTGTGGTTAGGCTTTTTTGTTTTTTAATACAAAGCTAGAAAGCTAATTTAGCCCCTTCAGTCCATTGAAAATTTCAATGACGTAAGTTTAGTTTTCTTTTACTATACTATACAGGTCTTGTGAAAGGGATACAAGGGCTCTAACTGCTCGAGTTTAGTCTCTTCAGTGGGTAAGTCCCTTCAGTGGACTGAAGGGGGTTACAGTACGGTTCTTTAAACGGAGTGGCAACAAGAACAACTTGTTCAGGATCCACTTGGCCGATAACTTTGTGAATGCCAGAGTCCTGAAAACTTGCGCAAAACATGTGCGTATTGCCAGAAACCTTTAATAGTGAATAAACACTTTCATTCCCAATGTAGGTAAAACAGTACAGCGCACTGGTTAAGCAATCACATAGCGACACTGACTAGTTCCCTTTATGAAGAAACTTGTCTCTTCGTTATATGAATTTTCTTAGTACCCCTGAAAAATTATGAAATATGTTAAGAGTAAAGTCCACTTTGATCTTCGCCGGAACTGCATGAAATGCAGGAAGCAGGTGCACCTAGTATTATTAAAAGGTTCTTTTGTAGTTGTACCCTCATATTTTTTTCCTCCCAAGTCTTCCGTGCTGTGCACTCTTCCTTCCCAATCTCCTTCTCGCTTAGTCACCCCTGTCAGTCTCAAAGCCTCCTGGGGGTCACAAATCTAAGTATTGATGGGAACTTCTGGAGAATTTGCATAGAAGTCGGCCATCTTGGATCCTCGCTTTTTCTTCCCTCACTATAGGCCCCTTCGTTCTTTACCAGGTCAGGCTCTTAATCTTTCTCGTACTCATCCGTCCCTGCTCTTGTCTGCCTCTACTATGGTGTCTACTTGTTTCTCGTCCCCTAATGTCTGGCTCACTAATTTTCGTCCCTTCTATCTAAAAATTTTAACATTGTAATCTGAACAATTTCAGTTCTCGGGTACATTACTTCTAATTTTTCTCCCTTTCCTCATATTACGTATAATACCAGTTTACCACCAAATTGCAAGTTTATTCAACCCTTTCCTATTTTAGGGAATTGTCATTTTTCCTTTATACCTCAATTTCGACCTTAGTCTCTCCTCCCTCTAAGCTCTCCCCGTAGGCAATGTTGAGCGTATGTTAATTAAATGGAGATAACGGGAGATAAGATCTGGCCCCCTGAAGACCTCCTACAGGCCAGACAGTACGGCCGGCGCTTAAACATGGGAAAAGACTGCGTCCGATTAAAAGATGGCGTATTTTAATGGGCTTCAACGCTTAAGCAGTCTGGAAAATTGCCTGTGCTGGACTGAGAAGGGACAAGGTAGTTAACGCTTGGCTTCCCGCACTACGTGAAGTATCCACAAGGTTCATGACAGTTTGGTGGTAGCCTGACCATTGTCATGGTACCCTACTGAAAGGATAGATGGAGACTCTAGACCATTACTACAAAGTCTACCCAACTGATATCCTGCCCTCCCTTCTCATTGCAAGGAGGGGATGTTGTAATAATAGTATTAAGATAGTACAAAACCATCAATTGTCCAGTAAAATGGGTATTTTTCCATTCGCACTAAATTCTTGCAGTTTTCTGCTCCAAACGGTGGACCAAATTATGGAAAAGTTTCATAATGCCTGTAAGACTTACCTGTGACAATGAAGGTGTAAGCAGCATGAGTCTTCACATAATCAATTTTACTTTGGTTTGCTTAACTTACTAGCTTGTAACGGTGAGATTCACTACTCTGGAGCCCCAAAGCAACTTAAGTAAATGGACATTCCATACCTACAAAGCAGTCTTAATATACTGCGTTCGAAACTCCTGGCAGTTTAATTTAGACATGCCTGAAATGAAATGCTGCCCTCCCACTAGCGCTTCGATGACTGGACGTCATTTGGTCAACTGCTTTGTGATTATTCCACACTACAACGAACCGCGCATTCTAAAGTCTGATTTAGTCTTTATGTGGTTGTGGTGCCACCTTGAGGGAAAAACTATTTACCAATCCTCGCACACTTGAATAGGTAAAAAAAAATAACTTGCAGCCAGAATTCGTTAGATGGGAACATCGGATTCAGTTGTGCATAAGCTCTGAAAGACATTGCCCCAAAGAATTGGTGCAAATGTGGATAAACTATAGTGAAGTACCAGATTGCACTTCAATCTGATAATCGGGGGGGGGGGGGGATGGGAC
Organism: Birgus latro; assembly: GCA_018397915.1. Classification (NCBI taxonomy): domain Eukaryota; kingdom Metazoa; phylum Arthropoda; class Malacostraca; order Decapoda; family Coenobitidae; genus Birgus; species Birgus latro. The sequence goes on from JAGKTI010000341.1 coordinate 32,065, forward strand.
CTGAGTACCGAATCACCCTGTGTATTGTTAGTTCACTTATTTTTCATACCTCATCCTGCAACGAACATTTGTATGCCAACAATCTTAAAGGGTAAACGGGAAATTTAGTGATATACTAAAACTGAAAGTTTGACGTTAATCTGAACTACTGCCCTTGACTTGTAAATATTTTTCTGGTATTAACCTGAGTCGGAGATTAAAACCTTCACTGATGGCACACGTTAAGCTGCATCCTGTCGGGCAGTAGCAAGGGCTGTAATCTTTTTAAAGTGTTTAGTAGTTATTGATTTACCATTTAGAGGCCACTGTTGCGTTACGTGGGATTTAAGCGTAACTTTAAGTTAATCAGCATATCGCCCTTTAAAGGCTTAATTGTGATGCTCTAAGACTAAAGGGTTTTCATTTTGACTTTCAAAATTATCCATCACCGTTCTTCCTGGAGTGCGTAGACTTCTAGAGGCTTAAGGTATAACACGTCAGTCTAGTGTGGTTTTAACAAGGTGAATGGTCAGATTATTATTTCGTGCAACTATAAAGTTAATAACTTAGTCCAGTACTGAAAGTGTGGCTAAATTCCTCCTAAACTATTCTTGCTCAGCCAACAAGGGGATTCCGTGACGACGATGGCAAAGACCAGCACCACCAGTGACTACGCCAGTGATGGAGGCCTGGGATTGTTGGGATCACTTTGGGCGTCAGTCAACCCATATCTCTCCCACAATGCCACCGGTGGGTACATGACTGCATGAATGGATGTCTAGAACACTAGTGTAGATGTCTGCCCTGGTTATGGTATAAATTTTTTGGTACATTATCAATGTTAGGTTGTCAAATCTCCATGACCCAGTGCTGTTTTTATACTGATGCTGCGGGGAAAGGCCATAATCTAATTGGCAGCAAAATCGGTGATGCACTGGTAGACACCGCTGCTTTTCGTTCTTACCGTTGTACTAAGTCTTTTGTGCCATTTCTAGCTTTGCAAAATATTTTACTTCCTGTATTTCATACACCCATCACTACCTTCCCACGACTGTACAAATTTAATGTAGCTGTTGTTCCCATCGCCCCACAACCTGGCTGTTTCACCTCCAGTGATTTCTGGTCAGTCGGTCCTCCCTATGTCCTAGACATTCTGATCATTCAATAAAGTCCTTTTGTCTCCACTTCCCAACCACGCGCGCGCGCACACACGCACATGCATCACCTGTTGGTTTTACTCCCAGCACACCTACACTACACCTTCCCTTAACCTGTCTCCTCGACTTAAATAGTTCTCCCAAAAACTCTAAGTAGTTTACACCCATCGCAATACAGTAATTACTTTTTCCACGTTCCTATAGCTTCGCATCTCTACCACCTCCCCGTCCTTCACCTCCAAAAATCCCATATATCTACCTCTTCCCTATACCCCGTGTACACAAAGAAAAAATCTGCGATATGCGTGAAACAACTCCACAGAACGAGCAATACTGAAGTGTTGCCAACCTAGCATACGTTGGTAGCTTTGATGGTAGGTGCGTGCCATATATCGCCAGCCAGAGAATGTATACGGTAGACATGGGACCCCCTGTGTACATTTTTTAACATTGTGTACCTCCTTCCCTAATTACACATTTACGTCTCTTCTCCCATTCCACATCTACCTTCCTTCCTGCCCCATACCACATCCACCTCCTCCTCCCCTCGCCCTATTCCACACCTACCCTCTCTTCCCCCTTGCCTTATGCTGCATCTGCCTTCTCCTCTCCCCCTCGCCCTATTCTGCATGTGCCTTCTTTCCTCCTCTCCCTATTCTGCATGTGCCTTCTTCCCTCCTGTCTCCCTATTCTGCATGTGCCTTCTTTCCTCCTGTCTCCCTATTCTGCATGTGCCNCTTTTCCACTCGCCCTTGCCCTATTCCATATCTGCCCTCTCCTTTCCACTCGCCATCGCCCTATTCTATCTGCCCTCTCCCTCTTTCTATTCCGCATTTGCCCTCTCCTTTCCACTCTCCCTTGCCCTATTCCACATCGCCCTCTCCTTTCCACTTGCCCTCACCCTCGCCCTATTCCACATCCACCTTCGCATCGCACTCGTCACCGGGACTCAACCTCATCATCCACTGTGCACATAATTACACCCACGGCTCATTACCATACTAATCACCCTCTCAGCTCCTCCCTTTTCAAGTTATCTCTTCCATCATGTTTGCTTACTGTTTGCGCACTTGGGGAGCCGTTGTTTGTGCTTGTTTGAGGCAGTGTTTGAGCCCTAATTGAACCTAAACATGTTTCATGCTTGTTCTCGGATAATGCATGATCTGACAGGCCTAAGCTGTGTAATTTGCTACATGGTGGCTGTAGCTGCTGATTGTTGGTATTACTGACAGCAATATTGTTTTTGTTTTTCAACACTGAACTGCTCAATAAAAATAAGCTTGGATAGCTCTTTAACCAGAGTGTAATTTTTACTCTTGATACCCTGACATTTTATTCGGCTAAGGAAAAACACCTGGTGGCAAAGGAAGTTTGTGAAAGCTACCTCTAACCCATCCAATTAGTAAGTCTCTGCTGAATACAATAGTCTGGAGACAGCAAATATCATTGGAACGAAATGGTTAACCTATCAAATCTGCTTAATATCGTAATTTTATATAACCTGCACAGTAAGCCTTTAAGGTGTGGCAAACTTGTGCTAAGGTCAAATTCAGTTTGTTTCTCACTTTCTCGATCCTGCAGAGCCTGTGTTGTCGCTGAAGACCAGACTCCAAGCTGGCGCTGGTGAACTTCTAGCCCGGTACACCTCCGCTGCATCATTTGTCGCTGCAGGTCAGTTTTTTTTTTGGGGGGGGGGGGCAAAAAAGTGATCATTACCATAGTTTTGAAACTGAATTTGCTGAACAATCGCTTACAAAGTTGATAACGCAGCTTCTTGTACTTTCAGGGAACACATGGAAATTGCATACCCAGTCTTGCTGTGTGCCGATTTCGTTGAGAACATTAATTTCTCAATTTTTTAAACTTAAAACTTTGGAAGGGGACTAACCTCCAAGAATCACTGGAGGGGGGGGGGGTCACTCCCCAAACGTAGCATTACGGATGAGTCCGTGTACAACAGGTACTTTAACTGTTTGAGATTTTTAAATGGGATGGGGGGGGGGGCTGATTCCCTTAAGATCATTGTTGGAAAAATTTAGTGGAAAGCCAAAATAATTGGACGAACTCTCCTGGGAAGCTTCATTAAAATATTTACTGTATTTGTCCTTGTTTTGGAGGGAACTTAACCGGAAGATTCTCATTCCGGGTGATGCTCCCCGATTGTTCATTACGGATGAGTCTGTCAAAGCAATCTGTGCCCTCCTTCCGATGTTTTGTATTCCTTGTAAGTTAGGAGAGGGTTGATCCCCCGTAAAGGTAATGATGGGAAAATTTTATATAGTGGAAGACAAAGGATCCAGAGAACTGACCTGAGAAGTTTCGTTAAAATCAATGCTTTTTTTTTTTTTTTTTCCCTTGACGGTTTTAATTATGGGGAGGGGACAGATCAGATTCACTCCTCTTCAAATAATGAATTACGGAAGAGTCCATCGTACAACATAAGTGTATATTAGGATACCAAAACCATGTCTTCTTTAACTGGGAATATTTAGTCGGTAAGGGGGCGTCACCCCCTAAAAAAATAATGATTGGAAAATTCTATGTAGTAGAACTTCCCAGTAACCCGACGAACTTAACGTGTGAAGTTTCAAACAAATCTAACAGCCTAGGTGGAGTTAAAACGGACACACAGGACGAATCTCGCGCAACGGTATAGGGCCCGTTGCTGAAAATACCGATTTTGTTTTGCAGGACTGGTTAATCAACTTATTAGCTCAGGTACATATTGTTTATGTAGATGTAGTTAAAAATGTAAAATTTAGATAATTGAATCCCTGACGACAACCATAGAAGTTTGAAGGTAACTGAGAAAATAGAAAAAGTATGACCTCGAATGCAAGGAAGGAAGAAATTTTTGGTTATTGATATACAAACCTTCTTTATTTAAAATGTTTTTTTTATTTTCTTACGCTTAATTCCTGAGGATAAGCAGATTTGTTCAGTTCATTAGGTAAACATTTTTTTGTTTTAAGGATTTCTTTTCATCCTATCTACTTGAAGTGTTTACGAAAGTACTTTTATCAGGTACAGCATTCATATGAACTAGTATTTTAACTTTCTACCTACTGCAAATGTTTTTTCTTCGAAATGCCTATTAAAGTTTTTGAGTGCCATTATGAACTAGATCAAATGTATGTTGGCTTTTCGTATTTCTACTAACTAGACTTTAATATAGGTTGGCTTAAGATTTTTGTATCCACGTAAATGTTCATACTATGTTCCTGACTCCTTAAGTAGTAACATTAAATCTAGTTTCCTCCCAAAATAAATTTGGAAGAAAACTGGTAGAGGAGGAATAATTAAGACTGCAACCAATCCCTCTAAAAAGTCATGTACATAGCACGAAAGACATGGTTGTGGTGATTGGATTGTTGTTCTGACCGTCCTTCCATAAGTATTGTTTGCACTTCCTGCCGACCGTGGCAGCTGATAGTATGTCTTGCGCGTCTAATCTTTAGATAAGTTTGACCAGTCTGTAATACCTTTGGACTTTAGTTGAGTCTGAATTACAATGGAGGATATGGATGTAACATGACTAATGTTGGTTGTGTTCTAGGGAAAGTGAGGGATTGACTTATTTTACAGTCGTGCAGTCGATAGGTAATAACATTAAGCCCTTTTCTTTCACTCAGATACCTTGCCACTGAGGACGAAGCGTGACGTGGTGATGCCTATGCAGGTGATAGAGCGTGTGGCTCGTGAAGGGAGGGAAGCACCGGAGGCCAGGATGAAGCCCAGAGTGCGAGCACTTAAGGATTCGGGTAAGTAGAATCTTGAGATTTTGAGAAACTGTCATTTTTCATCCCCTCTGTCCGAGGACTTCACTGACCTATTCAAAAAGTAAATGAAGGCTAGAGTAAAGACTGGTACTCGAAAAAGTATTTCCGAAGGCAATATAGTTTTAGTAGAAATATAGGCATTCGGGCTGAAGATGTTAAGAGGGTAGAGGAAATTTGAAAAAAACTGTAGTGGATAAGTTGTTGATAGCTTACATACCGCATTTTGAGTCAGCGACTTGTTAGAGGAAACTACAGTACAGTATAGTTTTAATGTCAGTTTTGGTCCTTTCGTCATAGGTTTTAAAAATGCACCGTTGAGACGCGGTATTGCTCTACTTTTGTCGATTGTAAAAGATTTATAATTAAAATTTTTATTGACTCCGAATATCTCATTACTGTTTTGGACACGCCTCTTAGGTATTTAACATAACTAAAGTGAACTAGTGTTTTATCCTAACTGTACTGTACAATATTGATTAGTCGCTGATAGTGCAGCAGTGAATTAGCGTGCTTATATTAAAAAAAATTGAAGTGAATAGAAATGTACTTGCCTCAACCCAAGAGAAGGGAAACTGCAGTACGCTTTTATACGAGAGGTTCTACTCTGAATAAGTCTGGCGTTTGGATAATGTGTTGGAGTAAGAAATTGGAATATCTAAAATTAGAGTGCCTCAGAGCGCATAGCCTCGCTTACTTTTAAATTCCCCCCAGATAAGTCCCCCTGCGCAGGCCTGAAGTTGAAGATTTTTCGAAAGTCTCTTAGGAACGGTAGACTTCACTACAACCATGTATTTTCTAGCCTTCTCATTAGTCTCCTCCACGGTGAATTGATTTCCAGTCAACCTGCGAGCAGTTTAAACCTAAGGGAAACTTGCTACGGGCACGTTCACATTCTGGTGAACAGATATTCCAGAAGTTAACTAAACTAGAATTTATTATTGATAGCTCATGAATGACGTACACTATGCTAGATGGGCTGTCGTACTCTTAATACAAACCTGCCTCGGAGTTAATATAGGTACTGTTACGCTGCCGCTACTTAGTTTTCTTAAAGCAGTTTATGCCACCTAAGCCAAATTTTAAATATCTGAGTCAAGGGGGCCCTAGGGTTAATATTTGTCGGATGTGTTGTAGGCGTGTCAGTGGTGACCGGAGTCGATGGAGTGTCGTGGAGTGTGGGGGCTGAGGCGGGCCAAGGCATTCGGCTTGCGGTGTGGCACGGCAGGCTCATCATGGTGTTGGTTGGCGCTGAGGACGTCACTCTGGCGGCTGTACACCCAACCACTTACCAGGTCTGTATAGTGTATGTGTGTGTTTAAGGCATAAGTCAAGTTTCATGTGGCAGCAGTCATAGTAAATAAGCTTTTGGTATTAGCGCCGTGGATTCCCTCTCTAAGCTTTTCTAGATTTTGATTGCTTTTCCTAGCTAATGGTAACTAGAAAAATGCAAAACATAAATTCAGATTGTAACTGTAAATGGCAACTATTATGAAAATCTTAATTTGTATTGAACCTGTATTTAGATAAAACTGTCACAATCTCCTGTGTAGGATGAGCTGACAGTATCAGACTAATTTTTACGTCACTGAGGAAACCTTAAACAGTTCCTGCTTATGCACTTTATTCTGCTGGTGCAGACTGAGCGTACAGCAGGAGTGTCAGGACGGGGTAGCTGCGACGTGCACCTGGCGCCCCACGACCGCCTCTTGCTGGTGTGCCTTTCTCCAACCCCGCCCGTCCCATCCAAGCTGGGAGGACCGCCGCCGGGTGCGACGGAGGTCGCAGTGTACCTGGTGAGGGAGCCGGCACGGGGCGTGGGACCACTGGCCGTAGAGTTTGTACACACCGTGGCAGCTTACAACCCCACACACTTGCACATGTGGTAAGTGCCGAATATACGCTACCACTGTTTAAAATGTGGGTAAGAATACTCGTACTAGCAGGGAATTAGATTTAATATATAAAAATCTGCACTGTATATGAACTGGAATATGAAAGTTTTCAGGAGGAAGCAGTTAGCAAAATAGCGAATGCAACGCATACAGTATTGGTAATAGAACGCTAATATTTTTTGTGATAGGACGCAGGAAGGAGAAACGTGGCTGATAGTAACTGAAGGTGCAGCCCCAGCGGAGAACACGACGGGCCTGCACATGGACGGAATGACCTTCCACACAGAGTCACTGCTGTACAGGTGGACGGGCCTGTATTTCGATAAGGCAGGCCAGCTGCCGGCCGCAAGTCCACATCATGCTCATCACTTCCTCGCCAACCGGTACCACTTCGTCGCACTGGCGTCCTTCATAAACAACCTCGGTATAATTATCTAAGTATACATTGCACTTTAACCTCTGCCACGAATTTTAGTGTAACATATTACTGAAATTATCTGAATGGAACTGCATCAGATTTGGAATGGCTGAGAATTATAGGAGCAAGTGATAATGGCTGGTCAAAAGTCAAAATGGCGATAGTACGGTCTTGGCGGAGGAATGTTCGGTTTTCTTATGGTAAATATGCATGCTAGAAGGGCCAATCGATAACTTGGTGAAACTAGACATAAGTGGGAGAATAATGTGGTGGGTACTTAAATAACGTTTGGCTTTACCTGGTCTCGTCAGGTCAACACAACACCGAGTGCCATATCTTTCGGTACGAGGGCAGCGGGCATCAGGGTCGCTACGCACTGTTTCAGACGCTGCCCACCCGCGGTGCACGTCACTTCCAGGCCTTCACCCTCGCCGCACACGCCACCGTCCCCGGCACACAAAAGCCCCATGAGGAGTCTCACACAACCTTCCTCGCTGTTGCAAACTTCTGTGAGGATAATATAGAGGGTAAGTTTTGTAGTTCCAGATAACTATTACGAACTTTTTCCAGTAATGAGTAATAACATGTTTATAGCTTAGTCTGTACAAAATAGTGTTTTGTACCAAAGATGCTTTTTGGTGAATTCCAGTGCCCGAGACAGGTTTATAGATATTTGGTGATTGCGTAAGGTTAAAACTGTTAATACTGAAAGCCCTCTTGACATGCCATCAAAGCTAATATGTGCGAAAATCTATTTTTTAAATCCTGAAAAGTAACCTTCAGTACGCTCAAGGGATAAAAAAGTATTTGTAAATTAACGGAGGGCTGGTCAGAGTAGACAGTCTCCTCCCTCCCCTTTCCCATTGGTTCAGTCCGACTTGCGTGTCGGAAGCCGTCATAGGGAACACTTACTAGTTTTGAATTCGGGTTCGAATCTGGCTTAATAAATGGAGTAACAGTTGTCAAAATCGGCAAACTAGTAAGGAAACTGCAGAATTGGTGAACATCTGATTTAAGTTGAGTAGTTAAACATTTGTGTAGTCTTAAGATTCATATCTGTATCAGGCCGAATTATTGCCTCCATTCTGAACTCCTTTGCCACGATGACTTGTAGTAATTTGCACATTTCATAATGGTCGTTCGTATGATAGCACAATATGGAGACAGCAAAGTTATATTAGTTGTGCAGAAAAGGTTAATAGTTTTTCACAGTACTGGCAGGAGGTCTTGTACAGGGCAGATTAATCTTAAACAGAAATTTGTCAATTAAAACCTCGGGATATTTTCCGTTGAATAAACGCGAGCACTAAGAGAATTTTGATTCTCTTAGAATGTTAAATGTCATGAATACCAAATAACAGGCAATTTACTCCTAAAAAAAAAAAAAAAAAAAAAAATCGGTTGTAATGTACTGTGCTGTTGTTCATTGGAGTAAGGTTGAATACTTAGGATAAGTATCAACAGCCCCCAAATGTATTACGATAAACAAAATGTCTAAGGCCAAATAGAAAAAAAAATGTAAGGGATGGCAGTTTGGCATTAGCGGAATTCTTGTACATTTGTGCAAAAAAATCTTCACTTTAATTCTCCCTTTTCTACAAAAAGTTTTTCTCCAGCTGCCTGTGACCCTCTCACAATGTCTGCCATCTTCCGGTACTACTTGGGAAAATTCATCCTTTTCCAAGAAATTCCTACAAAGCATGCCATCCAGTGGCTAGCCATCCAGGTGAGGAACTTTGTTGGATACTGACACTTCTCATACCTTATACTTCAGTAAAGATAACTTTTCTTTAATCTTGTCTAATTACGACTGAAGTAAGGGTAAGAAGGCAAACCATAACGGTACCCTCTGTAAAAAAAAAAAAAAAAAAAAAAAAAAAAAACCCCTTTTTTGCAAAAAAAAAAAAAAAAAAAAAAAAAAAAAATCCACCTTTGTAGCGATAGTCGTATAATGACATGGAGAAAACATTATCTCCACTTTGAATTGGAGTTAAATTTTGTAAGTCATTTCAAAGTTCATTCATTTCAGAAGCGCAATTTTTTTTTTTTTTTTTAAATCGGTGGTACAGTATGTCCAAAAAACTGGACAGGACATAAACCATGGATTCACTTCCATATGTTGAGATTTGCTTTTGTTTAACTTTAACTGTTCCTTGCCGAGATGATAGGAAGCAATTTTGCTCACTAGTATGTTTTTGTAGGCTACTAAATATCAAATGATTCTGGTTCTCGTTATATATGCATAGGGGATCACGGTGATGTGGAGCCTACTGTAATGCCCCTTTCAGATGGATGGAGATTGAAAGAGACGTCCATCCGGGAACAAAACCTCCACACTTTACTCCGCTCCTCTGATAGGTGCTGTCAACAGCAAGGGAACATAAGTTCACTGAATATGATCGCCCTCCTGAGGCGGTTGCTTGTCTACGGTTGAAAAGTCCTTCCAGCCAGACTGGCCGGGGGTTTATTAAACAACCTAAGCAATCAACTTTAGGGCTTAAAACAGTCCCAAACATTTCTCCATGGGATTTTTCGTGAAAGCGAGTTGGGGCAGTGTAATAGTTTTAAGACCTCGGCAGTCATATCCAGTTAACGAAATTAAGACCAGCGAGATTAAAATCCTAACAAGGTTGATTGAAAAGTATGAAGACAATGACAGCATATTAAATTGAAAATTCTAATGACTAAAAACCGTTGTAATATTTCTAAACTAAAAGTACATGGTAGATCTATATACTCCAGGAGTTACTTAAAAAGTGGGAAAAATTAAGCCATTTAATGTACCTAGACCCTTACCAAAACACTAACTCTCTGGATACTAAGATAAGTTTTAGGACTTCAGTTAGGAATGACGTGACAGATCTAAGACAGTGCTAGAAGCTGAAGACTCTCTAGGAATCGGTAATATGGTTGAAAATTCGAAGGCGAAATACAAATAATTGTTTAAGATACCACTGGGATTAGTTTCGTAACTGTTACGCTCCGGCAGACTGATTTAAAGTATCTGGTTTAGGAATACAATGAGAGTAGTGAGTCGGCATGACATACTAATGGCAACAGCCAGGAAGCCATATAGTTTAATAAATCAGGGTTTAACAGTGAAGGGGTGATGGCGTAAACCTGTGCAGGCCACTAAAGGGACTGGCGAGTTCATGAGTCCAATAATCAGTCCTTGGACCAAAGCTCTGGAGTAGATTTTCCACCAGTTATGGCTGAGATAGATATCGTTATATGGTTAACCAGTGCCATCATAATGCAGTCAAAATTATACTTCCACTTAGTATCTAGGAATCCAGGGTAATTAAGAATTTTTAGGCTATCCACATATCAGAGCAGTTATCTAATGAAAAGTCCTTCAAACGGAAATGCCACTGCATGTATCGTAACCAGAGTATATTAAACTTCTATTGAAGGTTTTATAGTAACCTTCCAGCCAGTACCTTCAGTTAGCAGTAAAAGTATCTGTTCGTTTCATTATAATTACCTGCTCCACAGACTGAATCGACAGTGGTGTTGGCGCTGGCAAGTGAAAGTGAAGGTGTGGTGCTTTATCAGTACAACGGATGGAGGTTCAGCCGCACACCAGCACAGCCCAAAGCACAACCATTCTCCCCTCGTGTCACCAGCCTCCACACTATCCACTGGTCTGGCATGGTCCTTATTGGTAAGTCTGCACGAAGGGGAACAAGGTCACATTACATATACTGGAAGATACTTGGCTATAACAAATACTGCCAAGTTTATTGCAAGAGATGTAACCTCTTAAGTTTTCAAGATCCATTTACTGAAGGATATTTAAATTAACCCATGAACAGGAATGATAAGTTTAACACAGGTCTCGCTCCCTTCAAATTCAGTGCGGGCTCATTTGGTGGACATCACGTTAATTGAGGGTATATAAAGGATATGGATTTAGTTCCGATCATAGACTAAACCTCAGCTTTGTGAGTAAATTTGATAGCCAGATCAAAGATTGTGTCTCCCAGCCATGGCCCAGCAGTCGGACAGGGTGGCAGAGAAAGGAAAGTATCGTACAGTAAAATAGGTTAAAAGAAAAGTAAAGGTGTAGGTGGGAAAATGTACACTTTATTTACTTGAAACTGATAGTGTTAATTAACTTCCAACTGAAATTGGTATATTTGAGCCAGCAGGAATTCCTAATGGTCATGGTACACTTTAATGTCAAGTAATCAACTTTCTTACTTAGAAGTAATCTGCAGTATATAAACTATAATTTTGTTAAATCGTAAAACTAGATATACCTCTAAAAAAAAAACCTTGTTGCAGGGGTGAGTAATGGCGAGCAAGAAAACTCGGTTGGCCACCCCAGTCTCTACACACTGTCCTTCACTCGGGACACAAGCCTCCAGGTTAGCTCACTCGCTTAGTTAAAAAAAAATTACGTTGACTAACAGGAATTTCAGTATTAGTCTGCAGTTTTTTAAGTGACTATACATTACAGAAAATTTAATTTTACATGCATTACAACCTCCATCGCAAATTTTTCATTCTACTCTAGTCTGAACTGCCTTTTGCCATCAGCAATTTTACGTGAGGGCGGAGGGTGTGTGCCAGAGTTTGTTGCGGAGGATGGCAGAGCAGGACGTGGCGGGGCTGAGGCGGCGACTGGAGGGTGGCGCAGACCAGGTCATCACTGGACCACGCACCTTTACATCGCCAGTCATGATCAGGGGCAACCTCGAAGTGCACGGCGAAAGCAGGGTCACAAAGGTAAGGGAGGAAGGTTGCTGGGGTGGGGTGTGGTGAGGGCTGGTCGGACTGTAGACTAGGGATCGTATTTTCATGGGCTTAGGCACTATCTTTTTCAGTATTTCTTGACTATGGTTGCGTTAGCCGCCTTCAGTATTTACTAGTTACATCCCCCGTCCTTCCCTAATGAGTCCTTAAACTGGATCTTATTTCAAAGAAAGTAAGGTTGTGATTTTCCCAACAGCATTAAACTGAAAGGAAGACCACTAATGTTACTCTAGCGAAACTAGTTCAGTACGCACCGGGAGTGGGACCAGTCTAATTTTTCGTCCTCTCCCATGTAGGACTGTTATTAGTCAGAGCGTAAAGTACCAGCAGCGTTGCGTTCAGTAGTATATATGGTTGCGGCAAGTTGAGCTAAATGGAGACTTTGATACGTATGCATATTCCACTAATGCATGGTCAAAATAGCCTCATAGCAGGCAAAAAGGTACAGTAGAGGGTTGGATTTTAAATTTTATATAATCGCGCGTCTATTAGTATGTGATTTTTTAAATCTGCATCAATGTGTACAAATTCCATAACCTGAGTGCTTGACAGGTGTTCCGGCGATGGGCAGGAGAGGTGTTCCCCGGGAGGCTTGAACGTATGGAACAGGTGTGGGAGAATGTGGGCGAAGAGGCCAAAAGAGTTGAAGCCAGACTTGCCAACACCATCCCTACAGACAGACCTACATCATGGCCACGTTAGTAAATCATGTCCTTGGCCCACTTTTTTTCTAATTTTTTTTTAGCCAGGTAGACGAAGTCGATTGTCCCTACTAAGCCAGGTAGACGAAGTGGCTGGTCATTACTCAGCCAGGTTGACGAAGTCGATGGTCATTATTTAAAAAAGTGTGTGCGTCGAAAACTCAAATCTCGAAGTATTGATTGTAGACTGAAAAGGTAAGTTGTAAAGTCTCAATTTAAGTTCCATGTCACTCAACCAGAACAGTCCTCCAGAATGGATACATTCATTTAAGAGTATCATTAGTCTACCTGGCACACAGTTGACAGGTATTATCTTTTAGTCAGTTTTATCTCTAACGTAAATGCTAGGCAGTAATGGCAAGAAGTAAAAGGGGAAAATTAGACGAACTTCTGCGAATTTATCACTGATGTGATCTCTTTACCCTTCAGCTGGCCTGCATTTCTCCAATCTAGTGTCTGTGGCGTCACGCAACGCATCCTTTGTGAATGACTTGAAGACCACCTTTGCTAACGGTCGCCAAGTACCGCCCGCTACCCAACTAGTTGACCTCGCCAGCAACATTACTCTACCCTCGGCTCGCTTCACTCACGTTGTGGCAATGGTAAGGACCAAGATTCTTTGGTGGGAGGATTTAGGTATTGAATTTCATAGTATGTTCCATGAATAGCACTTCAGTAGAAACGTTCCTGATGGTGTGGGCGTGGGCGTGGCACTAGGGGTAGGAAGTAATGTACAGGAGACGCACGGCTGACCTAGTCATCCTTGCAACAAATAACCCAGGGGATCGGGGGCGGAGAGTTAAATATGGACAAACGTGTATAATGTACATAAATTGGGACCAGCTCTAGTGTTACAGTATCTTGCAAACGAATATAAATGTGCAGTTAGTATGCAGGCCTTACAGCAAAGTCCTAAAATTAATCGCAGAATCTATTTTCTACAGGAACAGTAAGTAGGCAGACACTGTATCTGTAACCATGAAGTATTAAGGGTATTCATTACAATATGCTTAGGTTCAAAACCTAATAACCATAAACTGGAGAGGTAGGATCTAGGGGTTTGTATAGTTTGAAAAGGTAGTCGCACCATAAAGTATCCGAACGTTGTAAACATGCATTTTGAAATGTATGATCGAAAAATCTGAAAACAGCTCTCATCGTATGTTACCCCGTCAGTAATAGTTAAATCATACACTAATGTACTGCACCATACACCAGTGCAATGGCTTAAGTGTCATTCCAAAATCAGGCATGTCAGTCATTCCAAGATGACACTAAGTTCTCAGTTGCATATCCATCGAGCCCAGGTGTTCGGATATTTTTAAGTGATACTGTGCAATACGTAATACGCTGTACTGTACAGTACGTATTGCGAAACTTATTAGTTTACGAATTAATATCTTCATTTATAAAGTTTTCATTGTAGATACCATATTGGACCTATCGGAATTCATGCGACAAAGAACTGAAGAAATTCACAGGATATGAACTTGCCCTTGACAGCACAGAAATAACGAGACTTTGGCAATTCTTATACTTGTATTGCCATAGCTAAATATACATTGTGCTTAAACGGTTCGGAGACTGACGGATTTGATAGTTTTGCCTCTCCCGAACAGGCAAAATTTATGTACGGCTTACGGTCGGGAACGTACTGGTGATGCAATTGACTGTCGTAAAACCTCGATTAGTAGTGTCTTTGAAAGTTTACACTCGTCTACCCTATGGCCACTAGACATCCTTAGTCTTGGCATACCACCTAACGTGTTATTTTTTCGTGTTTTAGTTCACAGCGAACAATAACTCAACTGGATTTTTTTCCCTTAAGAATTTCGTAACGGTTATATCACTTAAACTCCCACCTGTAAAGTTACTATTACTAGCAGACACAAATTCAGCTAAGGGGATATGTCTTGTACCAAAGAGAAAAGGACAGTCGTGAGCCAGGGTGTTCAAAGATAACTTTTATTTACTGTACTGTAAATTGAGAAAAAGTTGGAAAATAGCTCTAAAAGTAGCAGTGGAAATGTGACCAATTTTCTATATTTTGTCTTGTATGAAGAATTTGACATAACGAGGCTTATACACGGTGTTAGTCTGAAAGTAACGTGATAACATTGTGCTTGACAGTCTGGTGTGGCTGCTAGGAGGTTGCGCGGCCGCCCTTTGTCGTCCTACGTGAAGCTCAGTGGCCGCCACACACTCACCGGCACTATCACGTTCCTGGGCCGGGTGGTGGCAGGTCGCGTGGTTGTTGCCTCTACCATTGACTCCACCCTGATACACCCAGGCTCCATCCTCCTCACCTCACCCTCGCCTCAGACACATACTGGTTGGTACAAAGCTTAACCTCTTCATTTAACATTCTTGTGTGGAAAAACTGGTATTCTTCCCTGCTACCAGACTGTTCAGCTAAGTATAAACTCCAATCCATTTGACCCTAGTAATATCTCCCTTAAAGATTCTGAATTTAGTATGTCCATGACAACGTAAGCATTCGAATACCGTAAACGCCCAGGGCAGTCGAATGAAAAACTGTCATGTTGGATCTGTAAAAATGTTTGAACCCTCTAACATTGCAGTTTTTTTTTTTTTATAATCACTGTAACGCTCAGATATTGTGAAGATTAACGTGTATTATGTAATACAAAAATTTTCATGCAGTGCTTGTAAGCTTCAGGACTTTATGAATTCCTTTTATAATTAATTAGTATCTAAAAATTTCTATTTTAGACAGCTTTTAACTAACCAAGATATTCTCTTCAGGACGTGTGGATTGCGCTGGTGTGTTAACAGTTGACGGGGACCTCGCAGTGAACACAGTCAACAACGTCAATATCAATAGGCTACTGCAGAACCTCGTGCTCTCGGGTGCACCAGCTAACATAACTGGTGGGTTAGTGCGTTATTGAAGCAAGGCTTCCATAATTTGTCCTAAACCTGGAGGACCGAAAATCTTTTACCTATGTGGTTCTTGACTATTTGTGGACCACATACAGAAGAATGCTGTATCTGTGGACCACTAGGGCCACTTTTTATAAATTAAAAATTACATTAAAAAATTTATGAAGAAATTGTACTAAACAAAATTTTGCTTTTTAATGACAATTTCATGAATGCTCTTACCCTTGAAATTTTTTTTCTTTGTATCCTGTTCATCAGTCGTGTACCAGAGTATAAGAACCCCCAGTACACCTTTTTCCTTATAGAAACTTTTGCTGATACTTGATGGATCCTCTAAAAGCTAGTCAACAGTGACTGCAGGCCACACACTGATGTTATGTATGCATAGTTAATTATGCAAGTTATACCTGAAGATGAATACTGCCCTATTCAGTTGTGTATTTTTCCAGGTCCACTAAGAATTTCCGGTGACTTGGTTTATAAAGACAACCTGCAGATGACTGTTGCACCTGACCTGGACGTGGTCAACCCACTGAGGACTGATCTGGCCACTGTGCAGGTGATAACTGGTAAGTGACACATTTTAGTTTACTCTGAACTGCAAAATCCTTACTGAACGCTCACCTTGATGAATTGCTGTCTACTCTTCCCACAGTGAAGAAATTTCAATATTTTCGTCGTTCGAATTTTGAAGGAATCTGGTTTGTGACCTAGTCACGCAGGGGCACTAAAAATTACATAAAAAATGCGTACAGATTTTGCTGAGAGGGCCCACTGGTAGCAAAACTAGGAAAATATTTTACGGCACTTGTATTTGCTTAACTTGATGATCCAGACAGTCTTGGCCAAAAGAGACTTGGTGGTACCCAGACAATCCTCGTACCTATATTTGAAAAAAGTACAAAACTTTCCGAACACCGTTGTGCACTTTTCATTAAGGCTTGCGGTATATATTACCGCGGTTTATTCTTCAGTCACTGAGCATTAATAGTGACCTGAATTAAGTTTTAAAATCTTAGGGGTCAGCAGAGGCCATTGTTGTAATGGCCTGCTCAACGAAATGGTTACCAATGCTTGGAAACAATCTGCTTCTAATGGATATGTTATTTTTCCAGGGTAACAGGACTAAGGGATATAGCAATCATGAATTTGATTGTAATTTCAACTGTAAGGTTTATTACTCAAACTTGAGCAGTTGATGAGTTTAACAGCCATAAGCTAGTTTATTAGAGATAAGGGGAACATTAATTATAACAAGTGGTAATTATTGACTTAAACGCCCTGTATTTACTATCTCTTGCTCGTACAATATGGGCTGATGAACATGAACCCAGTAGACATAAGTCAGGGTACTTAAATGAGGCGCTTACAGAGATACTTGTAGAAGTTGTGGGGTTGTTTTGAGGCACATGAAGCTGGTGAGCCTTTTGGAACAAGATTTTGTATAGGAAAAAAAGATTAAATTTATGAAAGTGAAAGGAGTAAAACTTAACATAAGTTGTGGGGGATAGTTTATGCAGGAAAAATTGTCCCGTTGGTAGACTTAATTTAGCCTTGATGTCCATTTCACGAGGAAAGGGTTATTGTGCTAGTGAGGATCAGCATTACTGAAGCAGGTTGGTGCTGGTGTAGTGCTAAATCGCCATGGAAATGTTTGTTTCCTCGTGAAAGAAAAATGTTTTAATACAGGATGCTATTGTTTGAATATGGATGGGTGGAATGTTGGATTCCTGCTGGGGGGAGGGGGGGGGGAGGTGAGGGAATGTTCCAGGCGGCGACCCAAGTAGTTTCCAGAGATTTGGGGAAACCATCCACTCCAAAATGAATTATAGTAAGCCTTTAGCAATGAGAGGCGATGTAATTTGTCGGCGTGTGTCTATTTGTTGCCAAAATCTAATAGTTGAGGACAAATTTTCACCAAACCTTCAGGAAATAGAAACTACGTGGATCAGCGAAAGTGATCATTTTGGTGAGGATATGATGACAGATGACTGAATGCCAGCCGCCATATGTTTTTGACTAATTGGCTTCTTGTGGAACTGTGACTGAAGTCCGTAGAGATTTGCGAATTATCTTCCGAATTGGTTTGCAGGTAGTTTGTACCTTAAACTTATTTTGGCGGGCGATTAGCATTCGGTGCCTGAATGCTTTTCTCATGTGTAAAGGTGTTTTTAAACCCTGAATCTGTGTACTTTTCATTTTATTCTTGTCTGCAGCACTATTGAATTCGATACTAACCTTACTGCATTTGTTACGTCAAACCTCTTCAGCTGGAAAAGCCTGTTCGAAGCTGAACAAAATCTTCAGATGGCAAGAAGTCCCTTGGCTCGGTGAGTTAGTGTAAAATTTAAACCAAATCGGTTATATGGTGTATCTGCTAGGTGTATTTTGGACTTTCTTCCCTATCCCTTCCACTTTAATATCTTCAGTCCGATGACTTGTGTTAATGCGATCTCCAGTCGATTCTAACGCGGACTTTCGAGCTCTTTAACAAATCGGAAAGGAAGACTTAGGCTGGAGGTTGCAAGAATAAACCAGTCACCGGATTCCAAGAGTTTATGGTTTTTCTGTTAGTGTGAACAAGCATGTTTGTCATCCTTTTTCTGGATAATGACTAGGGAGAGGTGAAAAGCAGCAAATTTCTTAGTCTCTGCGCTCCAACAGTTATTTAACCCATTAAAATTAATTCACTGTCTTCCATATGGTCTCGTGTAGGAGTGACTCCTCTCTGAAGCTAAATAAAGTGTTCTGAATATTCAAAATTCGTGAGACTGAAAGGGTTAAAGGCATTATAAATGCATAAGTTCTTTTGGGGGTTAAGGGACGGGAAAAATTGCATGGGTTGGTATGATGTTCATACTTGAGCTGCCTGAAGGATATTGTATGTGGCCTGGTGAATTTTCTTAGGTTTTTTAGTTTTTAGTCTTTACAGCAGTAGCAAAGATTTGACCTACGAAGACTTAAATTACTTATGCAGTTGAAAGTGGGCATTGCACTGATACTACCTCCTATAAAAAAGTTATATTTGATGTCTACCTGGGGCACTGTAAATAGATAAAATAGCAATTTTGCTATAGTTCCTGATGGGTGGCGAAAAGTAGGGAAAAGAACACAAAGATAAAATGTATATGCAGGCTCCATTCGAGGCGTAGTGCTTCATCACACATGTTTACAGGTACTTGATCACTTGGAAGTTAGTGGACGTTTTTGGCTTGGGGGGGGATCAAAATTTAAAATGTAAATAGATGTTTGGCCTACTTCGTTGTTCTTTAAAATCATTTTCCTCCAATATCTTTTGCTTCTTGATCGTGCCCATTCAATTTGCATAGGATGAAAGTATCATTGGCCAAAGTTCTTGGTAGTAGTTCTGACTTGTAACATCTACGTTCGATGTGTTTCTGCGATCGATTGTTTAAATTGGTGAATCTAATTTTCCTCTGTACCTAATTCGAGTAAAGCTCTATACTTGACCTCCGTTTGTGGTCATCCCGCGCTTAACCAGGAGTAAAACTTGGTGTTAAACAAGTCTTCTCTATAATCAGGCGGCCGTCCTGTGTAACACCAAGTTTTATTCCTCGTTAAGGGAAGGATGACCACAAACAAATTGCCCCAATCATCAGGCGGCCTTCCTTCAATCCCACACCATTCTTATACCTTTCCACCCCTGGCACTCAATTTTATAACTAGTCTTGCCCCCCCCCCCCCAACCTCTTTCAACCTCTTAAGTTAATTTCCATTCATTCCACATGAGAAAAAGAAATCGTACTCGACACTTTCCAGCTCCTACAACACCATATTGCTGCAGAACTTTTTTGTGTAACCCGGTTTCTCCGGGAAAAAAAATTCCCTTCATTGCTCCCGGCTTGTCCTTGCAGCTAAGTTTATCTTACTTTCGTGTGCAGATCGGTGACATGTAGTGCCGCCTTAGCTTGAATGCTCAATCCGTCCCATATCCGCTTCAATGTAGCTTCCTAAATGTATCTTTGTTTCAGGTGATCACAGACTGAGTGGGGTTGCGTGGGAGAATATAGTTGTTGGCGGGACTGTGAACTCTGTCGAGGTGCCGGGTCACTTGTTTATCAATGAAGGTGGTCGCACGTACACAGTTCAGGCTGCCTCCTTCACCCGCCTCATAGCAGACTCTCTTGCAATCACTAACTCTATGAACTCTATTTCGGTAAGTAAATATAGGTATGAAGTGATACTCGGTAATTTTTATATCCGCAGCCTTAACTATGGTAGTAACATCCTGTTTTTATCATGTATGAATACCTTCTCATGAATGGCTCACATTAGGATCATAATCGGCAGTGTGTGTGGCTTGAGGATAGGGGAGTCACGGATCAAGGTTCAAAGTTCAGAATAAGGAAAATCACTAGGGCCTGACTTTACTACTAGACCTGGGAATGAGGTGACTAGATCTGAAGCAGATCCATCTAAGGTAAAGGTCACGGGTTAAGTTTGAGTGCGGCACTGCTGTTTGTCATGCGATAAATACATGAACCAAATCGTTAATTTACTTTAAATTTCCAGGTGAGTGAAGGACAGCTGGACATGTTAAGATATGAAGGAAAACAAGTTATCACTGCCAAGAAGACATTCACTGCAATTTATCTCCTTCACCAAAAGCAGTACAGCCCCCCTGGCCGGTTACGTCGTGGTTCCAGCGACTCCAGCGAACTGTGTGACCAGACGGAAGTCGGCAACGTAACTGGCAGTAGTGTATTGCTGCAGACTCTGAGGAGTGTAGCAGCAGCACGGGATATGTTGGACTTATTGTCAGACTTTGTGCCCAGTAATGTAACTTTGTCAAAGACTCAGGTGAAGTTCTTTACCAGATTGCTGGAAGATGTGCGTTGTGCCTTCATTATGCTGAACCCAGAGGATGGATTTTTATTCTATGAGTTTTATTTGATGAACTGGCGTGACATTGATACCACCACCACCACCGAGCTGGATCTGAGGGAAGAAGATTTAACTGCCTTAATGACAAACCTCGAGAATTTCATCAGCAACACAACAAAGCAGCTGTCTGATTATCCTGTTGTGTGGCAGGACGTGTTCACAATCTTCAGGGATGCCACCAGGGCAGTGGCAGACTTTAGTTCGAGTTCCGAAATTTTGAACTCCCTAAAAATGTTGTTTGAAAGTTCAGCGGCGAGATCGGGCGAGATAGCACAGAACTGTTCGGCTGTGTGCAGCGATACTAATACTGATGAAACAGAGGTGAACAGTCAAAGAGAGTCTACCTATACCAGTGCTGGTGAGAGGTTCGACTGTAGCATGGTGCTAAATTTAGTACGGGGCGTGGTGAAACGAATCGCCAGTTACCAGACACTGCTCAGGGAAGTGGAGGGTGAAGTGTCAGAGCGGCTGCTGAAGTTGCTCGGATCAGCAGCAGTGGAGCACGACCTAGGACGACTGCTGGTGCTGGTCAAGGAGGAGGAAGGGTTACAGCGGGACCTGAATGCTGCCCTCAAGTGTGGAGTGTGGTCAGGCTGGAGCAACGAAGAAACCCTGCAGATGCTGCTGGACTACGAACAGGAACTGAGGAGAATGGCTAAATTTTCCACAAATGATGGTGCAATCTCCGGTATGTTTTGTTTTTCTTCTGCTGATCGGATATCTGTTCTGACAGGTGTTGTACGTTCTCTGAAATACTGTGAATAACTTTAAATGACAATATGCCAGACGCAAGTAAGGGTGACCTTAAATTGGTTGTTTTTGTCTTTGTAATTTTAGATGGAATTTTAAATCTTTACATTTTAATAATGAATACTAATTATTTTATTAGTTTCAACAGTAGAATTGACATTTTAGGTTGACTTCTAAAACTTTAAATGACTGAACATAACAATGCTTATATTGAGTATTAATTTTAGGTGGCTGAATATTAACTAATGGTAACTAAATTTTTAATTACAGATAAAACACAGATTCATCGTAGTAAAGATGACCAAACCACACAGTTTGAGTCTGGGTCGGATCCATATTCAACCACAGTTAAGAGTACAACAGATTACGGGAAGACCACGGATGACGGGGAGACTTCATTACAACTGACGACCGTTACTGCATCAGATTCGGTGGAAGGTGTCGAGGATGTGACTAAGGCTATTGCTGGCTCGTCTCTGCTCAGCCTGGAACAGGATAATGACTCTGCCTCTCACAGGCAGACTCGGCAAACACCAGAACCAACGGAAGAGATTGAATCCTTTATCTCGGAGCTGCAAGGTTACATTGGCGACATTAAGAGTGAAGGAGACCTGCAAACCCTAATCTCGAAGTGGAATGAGACGGAGTTGGTGACCATGTTCGATAATATTGATCGAATATTTCAAGAGAACCCCTCGCTCGTCACCCCTCAGGTGAAGCTGAGAATAATTGAAGCAAACGAAGTTTTAGATGAGGTAAAAGAGACGTTGGCGGATGTAATAACCAAACTAGATTCACGGACAAAATTGCAGCTTTCTGAAGAATCTCCGCTGCCAACAACACCTTTGGAGTTAAACAGAACTGATATATCCACAACGAATTCTGTGCCAGATCATCTTGAGAGGACTAATGATTCTGAATTAGTTAGGTCAGGCGGAGTTGTAGAGAGTGTGCACATGGGACTAATTAAAGAGAAGATTTTGGCAGAAGTGAAAGCTGAAAAACCCACAGTTTCAACAGAGAGGAGAGTTAAGAACAGTGAAAACTTACCTATGGATCACCTGACAAAGTTTTCGCCAGTGTCTATGATGGAGGAAGCTAATAAAGAATTTGCGTTTCAGGAATTCCCATTGGAAGTAGGAAATATAACTGAAAACCCATACATGGTAGGAGTTATGGAAAATCAAGTTGAAGAAAGGACTAGAGAGGAAAAAATGACTATATCAACTAGTGAATCATCTACACCTTTAACTTCAGTGCCAGTCGAGTACTCGGGAACGACACTGCCATCTGAAGGCGTACAGGCGTCGGAGTCTTCAAAAATTACTGTTGACACTGATCCCGAGGAGCTTTCTAGCAAAGACTTTGACAGTGACTGGCTGTCTAGGGCAATTGGTGAAAAGTTCTCAAAGCTGTTTTCAAATGCATGGATGTCGTTAACAGGGACAGGAGACAGTCGGCAAGAGGATAGCAGAACAAAACCTGAAGCACAGAAAATGAAGCGTTCTTATGAATCAAAAGAGGAAACACAGGATGTAAACAAAAAATATTTACCTCTAGAGTCTAATAGACCATCAAGGTTCCTAAAGACCGTTAAGAGGTCACTCTTTGATAATAGGATGCCTTTAGTGTCATCTATGAAGGATTACTCGACGGCCTCTGCTTTAGAATCGGACAGGAAGTATCTCGACACCTTGACGAATGTTGAACAGGGAATGTCTGACTCTGTAACAGATCTTGTGATAAAAACTCAGGACTGGATCGCAAAAGACCTAAGCGAACAATTGGTTACTAGAGTTGAAAATAGTGGTGGTCGTAGTGCGAACAGTCAGAAGTCCATGATGGTGGAGACGAGTAGACTCCCACTTTCCATTAGAACGGTCATGATCACTAAAGTCAACTGCACGGATTGCTCATTCATAGTCCCGGAAATTACCTCGTATGTAGTGTCTACAAGTAACTTTGCCATCGCTACCTCTGCCGTGGTTGAAGAGGCAAGATACTTTTCTGAGGAAAACGAAGTAACTACTGATTCGGAGCTAGGCAATGAGGGTCTTCATCGCTCTGTCTATATTATTACTTCTCCCCCATCTTTGGTATCGGACAAAGATGACAGTGATGAGGTAAAAGCTGATGATAGCAACCTCGGACAGAACAGTGGTAATTTTAAAGAGTTAAAAAAATTGAGTACCGACAATGAAAATACCGCTACCGTAATGGAGCACGACACAGAGGTCCTGGTCAGGAAGAAAAGGGAATCTGACGAGAACAATATATCTATTTCTTCAAATGTACTCTCCAATTTACTGTCTGTAGTTTCTGTTGTGAAGTGGACAACAATCACACCAACTCCTACTCACCCTAAAGTGATAAGAACAGCTGAAGTGGAAGGCAAAAACTTAATCACTCGCTATACAGTGGAGAGATGCCCGGAATCGAGCGAGCCGCAGATGGGAAGAATTGATACGAATTTGGTAATCGGGTTCACGCCTGTGGCTAAGTCTGTCGCTGAAGTTACTCCTTGTTCCACAAATGTCAAAGTTGATTCTGATGGTAACTACATCAGAGAGCTGCACTACACTACTGTGACCACACAGCTGCAACAACTCTATGCTCATATAGACTGCACAAGCTGCATATTCATTTATACATCCATGGGAACTGAGGAGATTGCTGATGCAATGTTGAGTGCTCGGACTGCCTCTCCCCAATACCCTGTAACAGATATAAAGACAGGCTATGAGAGGACACTAACTGTGACTACAACTCCCTGCGTCACCACTCTGACTCATTATTACACAAAACCCAAGACTGGGACAACTTTGTCCGCAAGTCACCTGGGTGTTTATTCCGAACCTTCTGCCTCAACACACCAAACACCAATTCCTTTCCCGTTTGTACATTATCCTGGCAAAAGACAGGTTACAAATCCTATGACACATTATCAAAGTCTTAAGTCGTCAGCGTTGACACACGCACCACCAGTAATACTGGGAAAAATTGAAAATCGAGGAACGTCTACATCTTTCCTGCCACCCATCCATTCTTCATCAATCTCTTACCTTGCTTCATCTGGTGACACCTATGTCTGGGTACCCGAGCTTTCATCTTCAACTACTTACTCTGAAGCTCCAGCTTCCATTTCAATTTTGTCTGACATCTATAGTATGCTTTCTAAAGTCGCGTTTTCGAATATCTCTGCACTCTCTGCCACGGCTTCTAAACCTCCCTACATTTCAACTGTCCTTCCGGGATCTCTAGTGCATAACCCATCGCCATCATATATTTCCTCTTTGCACCCATTTACATATCCATCTGTGACTCATCCTTCCCCTCTATCAACAATACGGCCAAGGACGTTCCCACCCTTAGTAACGCGAACTATCCAAGTTTTCACACAGAATTCGGTCTCTTATTACTCGCCTAATACTCGCAAGTCATTCCCTTCTTCAGTCTTATTCTCTCCATCCACTCGAGGGTCTACATCTCCAGTTTCTCCACATGCTTCCACAATATCCTTCTCTGGTATCCCTGCCTGCCGAGATGTTCCTCCACGATATTGGCAAGACCAAAAGTACATCCTATCTCTTCTGCCACGTCTCCGACTGGCAGCGGAGTTCCTACAGAAGATGCAGAAGACGAGACAGTGGGTGCTTGTGAAGGGACCCGGGGAAACCTCACCCTTGGCCGAAAGCCTCCTGTACATCAGTAAAGAAGCCAACCAGACGATCGTAGGGCTGTACAAAGCCACCATGCAAACAGCAGAGACACTACACCCGAGAAGTTTGGAGAAGCAAGTGGAGGATATGATAGTCGTGGTGAAAATGGGAGCGAAGTCACAGCGAGTGTTTTCGAATGAGTTTGTGGAGAAGATGAGGCAAATGAGAATGCTTGCGTTAGAGGCCCACAGAAAAGTCACTGAGGCTTGGCAGTGTTTGAACGCAACTTACCATCTCTTATCTCCCTCTTATTACACCATCTCTCCAATCAACATTTACAGCATCACCAGAGGATACGACGTTTCACCCGAGGAAATTCTCCCACCAAAAAGAACCTACACCACCACCACTTCTCCAGGAATGAAACCTCGATATGGGGAGACCACACCATTGACGCCACCACCAAGACCACCACCACCACCACCTGGTTCTGGACTGTGGTTGCCGTACGGTTCGTGGGTGGTGGGACTAGTGAGCGGGTACAGGCTGGAGGATCTGGTTCATGTCACCTCCCCTCAGCTGCCACCACCACACCTGGCAATCCATTTCATTGGTCAGTACGATGCCCTAATAAGTTTTTGATCCTTTTTGAAAGGAATGATTAACACTCTAACCCCTTCAGTATGGTGCTGCCAGACTTTAATTCAGATTGACACAGTGTAACAGAGGGCTAAGATTTGACCTCTTAATCCTTCGGAACTATCTAGTTTGTTGCTAATAAGTATTTTCTTCCAGCCACTCACACTGCTCGAGTGCAAAACATTCGGTTCGAGGGAGGCGTGTCTGTGGAGAGGGTTGGTGGTGTTGACGTGAACCGGCTGGTGCGTCACGGGGTGCAGCTCTCATCACCAACACTAAACACGTCAATCACTTTCACCACAACTGTCCGTGTTAGTTGTGCATGTACTCAGTTGGTTTAGTGTTAAGAGGCACTAGGTGGGATAAGTTTCACATGTCAACTCTTGCAGTCTAACAGAATGCCACCAGGTGTGTAAGAAGAGCTAGCCTAATTTAACTACAGTAGTTTAGCCTAGTCTAAGGATTAGGTACTATGGGGCACATTTTTGGTGGGGGGAGGGAATGTTCCTAGAATCCTAAGACTAATGACTTTAATCTTTAGGGAGAGGCCATAATTATGGCTTAACAGAAGTTGGTTATCCTGAATGAAGATTGAAATGCATCTAAAGGAGTAAGTGTGAATAGCAGTTTGGTGTGGGGGGAAACTGATTTTATTGCAAAAGTTAATGAAGTCAATGCAGGTGACTTAGCAATCTATTCTTTTAATTGGTAAATGTATATATTACTGTCCACTCTTTAAATCGTATTTTAGGCTATGATAAGGAACAGATATTTTAGCTGGACCATAGCTTAACTTTCCGATAAACTACAGTATACTTTACCGGAAAGTTTCTACTGTTTAGGAATACAATATTTCTTTTTTCTGAAGATTGTTTAAATGATGGAAAGAATAATGAACTAGCACCAAGCCATAGTTGAGAGAAAAAGGCCCGAAGAAACTTAAAATATCGTGGGACAGACGAGAAAAGGATTGTAAGGGGAGAAAGATGGGAGGTAAAAATGGCCCATTTTAGTCTCCTCTTAAAGCACGGGTACTAGGTAGGTATTTTCCGCTCATCCCCAGGGGTAAGATGGTTTAAAATAAGCCAAATATATCCAGTGTCTTAAGTTTTTATGCCGGGCTAACATGGTTCGACTGTACTGACTGTAAAACTGGGTAGGTACTATTCTCTAACTGGTCACATGAAAGTTAGCATTCCAAAAAATGGTTAATATATCAGTCCTAAGCAAGATTATTCTCCCTACAAATAAGTGATAGGAAGGTCTCTAACATGCCTAGAGGAAGAAGACACAGTGGAATAGGCGAATTATTGTCCTCTTACTGTATATGACTGAAGGCTGAGAGGGAACTCTAGCATAACTGTAGTGTGAAATAGACTTGATTGGAAAGTGTGAATTTTTTGACTATACCCATCGTCTTGCAGGTTGATGGCGACGTTACAGCTGTGAACATCAACGGTGTGCCTGCCGCAGCTTACCTGACTCTAACTGGTACTCACACGCTGCCCCGCCTCACCACATTCACCGTGAGTACCACCACACTCGCTAGTGGCCACTGATCTTCTGAGAGATCACTTTTCCCAAAGACGTGCTTCCTCTTCGAAAATCTCCACTGGCACTATTAAGTTGCTTCTCGATGGTGATCTGACAACAGTGGTTGACAGGGAGAGGGAGTCAGTTTCATATTAATCACTGGAAGGTATTAATGAACTGGAGACACCGTGCTGTCCACTCTTGTGAATGTCAGTGCAGATCGTTGGTGATTTGATAGGGTTTGGTGATGGAGAGTGTATATTTTTAATAAGAGGGTTGAATGAGAACGAAGTATCAGTGGTAAGTAGAATCTTCAGTGGTACTGTTGATGTGGTGATAGGTTATGGTTTGACAGGGTTTGGTGACTGTGAGAGGCAACGTGTTGGTGAGATCGACGACAAACCAGCTAAACCTGTCCACCTTCATCAGCAGCGTAATGACGACAGTCTCGACAGCCTCCCAGGTGTTGACCACTCCCATCACCTTCGTCAGCCTGGCAGTTCCCAGGCGAGTAGTAATAATTTTAATCAGGAAATTCTTGGATTTATCCATATTAATCTGATAGGCTTGGAATTAACCTTTTGTGAAGGGCTTGGGTGGGTTATCTAACCCTTCAATTTGAAGGCCACACCGAGGCTGAGAAATATGCCTGGTAGTAGCAAAATACGCAGCCAGAAAGACTAAATTTTTTCGTACAGATACAATTGCTTGTAATCCACCGGCGTTGGAGACTTAATCCCTTTACTAGGGAGACTAACAGTATTCTTGCTACTAGATTTTTGTGAAGCCAGAGCCCCGTGGTAGTGGTAGTGAAGGGGTATATGAAGGCTGCAAGTAACTTCTCCAGTTAAATGTCTTATGACAAATTTCTGGTGGCAAGTATAAAATGAAATGGGTAGAAACTTCTTGCAGTCTCCTAATTTATATTTTTCCACCCAGATTGGAGAGTGGGTCTGTGTTGGTGGCCGGAGTGAACCTGAGTGACCTGGTGCTGCGGGACCAGAATGCAGTCATTACAGGTCAGAATATCTATCATTACTGCATAACGCATTGCAACGTATCGCCATGTATCACATGGCATCACAGCCCATACAGCCTCACTGTACGCATTTACTGTACTTCATTTAACTCCTTCAGCTCTCTGACGTACTTTTTATTCTAATCTTGTTGATACTAGAATATTTGCCATATAAGGGCGCCCGAGGAGTTGAGTTAGTGGAAATATGTCTTCCAGTTAGAAAAAAAAATGATCAGTAAATTTAGGAATATAAATAATGGCTTCGACTCTGTAACTGGCAGAGTGAACAGTTTGGTAACGGATTAATGTATAATGCGGCACTGGGTAGCGGATTTTTTCCCCCCCACCTAATGTGGTGCTCTTGAAGTTATATTATCGCTGGATTAAGATTCAGAAGGAATTCTTGGTTGCAGTTCCCTCCTGTGACAGGAGGGGATGGGGAAGACAGACTCCAGGATTAGATTTCCCGATATGTTAGAACATTTTTGTAAGTCTTGAAATATGTTGCATTTTCTTAGAATTACTATAATAGAAGTACAATTTGAAACAAATGAAAGCCGCTTCAGACTGAAACGGTGACTGGAATTTGACCATTATGTATATAATTTTCCAAATGTCCAGTTTCATAATGAAATCGTTGTAAAAGATTATCTTAAAAAATTTTAATCCCCTCTATGGTACAGGGAGGAAGAGGTTCGTGAGTGTCAGGGTGCGTGAGGGAGGCGTGAGGATGGGTAAGCTGAACCTCCACCGCATCAATAACATGGACCTTGATGCACTTTTCAAACACTCACTTAGGAAAAACTCAGGTGGGTAAAATTTTTTCTGTGATATGAGAGAGTTTGTGGAAACTGTTCCGGAAATAATCTAATTCTCAGCCGAAAGAAGTCTGGCAGTAGTATAAGCAACATTGAAAGCAATTACACTTGACTTGTACAAAAGTAAACTTTCATTCCTGAAATTTGTGTGCAGATGTGGTGCAGGTGTTGCAGGGTGAGGTGCAACTGTCTGACCTGGTGATACTGGGTAACCTGACCACCACCAGAGGAATCACCCTCCCAATTCTTCCGCCCGACTCAACCATACCAAACACAATCAATCTGGTTAAGTAAGTTGCAGTTGCCACTTGTTTCTCTGAAATTAATTTCAATCTTGATACCAAGGGAATTTTGAATTAATATTTCACTCACGCTTAAATGGAGAACTTGTAACATATAAATTCCCCTTCAGTACGAGAAGGAATTAATTTTTGAGGCTACATGAATATTACTTGTCTCGCTAAGGGGCGAAAACAGACTTCTTAAAAGTGAAGATTGACCACTAAATTTTATTCAAAAATTTAAGTTAAAGCAAAAATTCGCACAGTCCCCTGCCAACATGTCCTGCCGTCGGTATCATTCGTACCCGAAAGCTAGATAATCCTTATTGCCATCACCTTCCACTGCCACAGTCTGCAGGAAATTGACGGCGAATTTTGGTGATTGTCTTCTATCTGATGAAATTTGGCACTAGACCCTCCTTGAAGGACCACTTAAAAGACCGGCTGTGTTGCCTCAGACTCTATGCACTCGGGGCCATTGCAGGGACAGACTCGGGCCCCTTACGAGGGCAGACTCGGGCAACAAAGAAACTCGCTACCATACAATGTCCTGTGTCCTGCCAGGCATAGGTCCCCAACCCATCAAACAACCACTGAAACTCATTGCAGACCATACAGATAAAATCCCTACACATCACTGGCTGTATCAGTTCCACAGCTCTCCTACACTTCGAAGCTAAAGTCACCAATGTCTTTAATACAGATGTTAGTTGCACACATCTGTGCGGCAGTCTCTGCACCCTTAAGTCATTACATAAGCCACACTTGCAGATAGGCAAAGCAATAACCACACAAACATTACAAGACCCTCTTTGAGAACAGTACACGTAGACATTCCTACACCAGCAGTGAAGAAGCTCCTACATACTCTACTTCACGCGCAGGACCATACTAAACCTCGAGCAGATCTTAGCACAAGCCCCCTCCCGACATTCTCATCAGGGACATCCTTAAGTAGAGCTGACAGAACTCGACTAGCTAGGCTTTAAGGAACCACCCAGCCCTCGTCAGCTACCAGCTTAGATTCGGGTTGAGTGGAATCAGACGGCACGTGCTTCTCCTGTAGAATAGTCCCATGCAACATAACCACACATGAGTAACTGCAAATCACAATCCACACGAAGATGTAGACACTTCAGTTGTGTAAGGAACTAGTGGTACTATCCAGTAGGGGCAATTGCTTACAAGAGGCCAATGGGTCAGCTTGGCCAGGCTGAGCAACAACCTGACAGAACCCTCTACAATTAGAATACGAAGTTGGTTGCACGCAACTAGATAGCCCAAATCTTGAGATAGGAATTGGTACATGTTAGGTCGTATAAACACCCTATTCTAAGAACATATGGCCATAAACTGAACTGATAGTAGTTAAAGAACTTCGTCAGGCTGCAACAAACGTACCACATTAGTCTCTCCCACCCTCCCCCAGCATAATGAAGCGTGTGGTGTGGCGGGACAGAACTACTACAATCACGGGAGGTCTGGTGTTGAACGGCGCTGTGTCCGTCACTTCACTTACTTTTAGAGGTCAGTAATGATTGTGCTGCAACGCTGTTAAGTTTACTTTAGTGTTGTACATTTTAACTTATCGCAATATGTCTTGAAGTGCTATGGAGAGGGTGTTGGCTCGTAGTAATTTAGCTGTGGTAAATAAACTGCAAAAGGAATGGTCTAAAATTTGATATTGTACTTGCCATATCTTAGTTTATGCGTTGGACGCACGCAAGTGTACAAATTACTAGTCCTTGGAAGGTTAGATATTTAATCTGGATTCAAGTTTCCCTTTTAAGTATAAAATTTCAATTTTCGAACAAGGTGAAGTTTCTGTCGAAGATAAAGCTAAAGGTGCGCATTACTCCAATTTCTTGGTGCAGACTCAAAGTTATCTAATTTTTCTTGAAGCTAATATACATTCCTATTGCAATCTCGTAAGATGGATTGTAGTCAGACCATTCTTGGTAAATGGTAATTGAAGATAGTTACTTTTGCAAATAAGAACAGTTGAGTGTATTGCATTAATCTACATTGTTTTATGCAGGTACTTTCGATGGAGTGTCTGCAGTGAGGTACGAGCATGAGTGGTTGTTGAGGACCACAACACAGACCTTCACTCACGCAGTCACGTTCAGTACACTCTCAACCGGAGCCGCAAATGTCACCCCGGGGACTCTGGTTCAGGGGGTAGACATCGCCGCTATCCTCCTCATCGCTGTCACCACGGACGTCCCCGCTACCATCACCTCCCCTATAGTGTTCAATGGGCGTGTGTGGGCGGCCAGGGTGGACGTACAGGGGAAAGTGCAAGGTTGGAAACTCTCCCAGCAGGCCATTCTCGTTAACTCCACAAATACTGTTATCACTGCCGCTAAAACATTCCTCTCGTCTGTTCATATCATCCGGACCCTTACTAGCAGAGATCTACCCAGCGGGACAGATTTTGCTAAACTGTGTGGCCAGATGAACCGCATGAATCTGACAACCTTTGGGTCAGTCTCTTTCACTGGAGTGAGCGTAGACGTGGTTCATATTGGTCGGCATGCGTTGACAGAGGGGGCCATTGGAAACTTCTGGCTCCTCGATAAAGATGTGGTTCTCCGAAACACCTTCACTTTCGAAGAAGTATTTGTTGCCTCCCACATTACTGCACAGACGGTCAACAATGTCAACTTGGCTGATGTCTGGGCAAGGGCGTTGAGAAAGAACTGTGGTGGTGGCGGTGGCAGCGACAGGCAACTGGTGACGGGCAGTTTCACCATCCGTGAACTAATGGTCAACAGTCTGGTCACATCTAGGCTCACTGTAAGTAAAATTTACTTAAGTATTTAAAGCAGGACTGCATTCTGTATAGATCTGAGTAACTTAAGGTGACAAGATTGTTAGGATTTCCGTAGAAGACGAATGGTCCAGTAGTATGATTTAGTTTGGTTAATCGGATCAAATCATTTGATCATAATGAAAATATCACGTGGGAAGAGTAGACTTCTGAATAAAGGTTGTCGTGGATGAGGTGGTTCAGACATGTAGTAGTAAGGTTGAGTGATCATTTAGTATCTGAATAGCCGTCATGAAAGCCTATTACTCGGTTAAGTTTAACCCTTCTGTGCCCTTGAGGACGAGCATTCAAAAAAAATATTAGGGCAGTTCTTAGTCAAGACGGGGTAAAAGGAAAATGAGCTTGCTGGATGGTGTTTTGAGAGTAAATTGTTACACTAGTTATCGGCTGGTATTTTTATAGTTTTACCATCATAACGTCACCAACCTTGTCTTACTAGTAAGATTTAGATTATTCCTTGAATTTAGTATAAAATCTACTGTTCAATCTTGCATCACTTGGGTCACACTTGCATCCGTATCATTCCTTAATACTTCCCCAGACGACAATCCTGAACGGGAGAGGGACAAGCGAGCTGAGTTTCATCTTCACCGTGGAAGGAGAGCAACTTATCACGGGTCACTGGAGGGTGGCGACGGTGGTGGTAGAGGGGTCTGTGGTGCTGGCATCTGGCAGGGTGAGCGGGATGAGGGTGGCGGACTGGTGTAGGCGTGGCCAGTCATGCAGGGTCATAGCAGCAAAAACTTTCGCCAAAGACCTGATTGTCCTCGGCGACTTGAACGTGCATCCCAACAGGTCAGAGTGAGATGGTGACTAATTGCCTTTGTTTTGATAGCAGTTTGGGAGCGTGTATTTAGATTAGGCTAGTCTCTGGAAACTAAATAACCTCGTTAGATTATGCTTACATCAGTACCAACAAATTTGGTAAAGAGTCAAATTGGTGGTGTCTTTGTTATAGACTGGTGCAAGGCGTGGATGTGTCGGAGGCTCTGCGGGATGTGGTCACTACCAACGACTGTGGAACCATTCCGGGTGTCACCACCTTCGCCTCCACACTCAAAATCTCCAGTCTTGGGTTAGTTGAGCTACGTCATTAGTTTCACAAGCATGAACTATTGCTAATGTTGTTAATGCTCGTTGCCACTGCCTCACGCCTTTGTTTCTAGGTTGGCCTGAAGGTAACCATGCATGTACGTGGGCTCTGTATCACGAGGTGACTTCATCAAACTTTATTTTAGGACCTTAAAATGACCCCAAAGAGTAAATACTGGTGCAGGACTACAGAAAAATTAATTACTGTTCGTGCTAATTTGTCTTGTTCGGACGACTCTTTAATTCTTCAGTAAGAAGGAATCACACAATTTTCATTAGTTTTCTTGACGTTTTGCAAATAATCTTATGATCTTAATGTACAGCTCGGTTTCTGGAGTTTCCAGTGCATCACCGTAGGATGTCAGAGTAATAGCTTATTATTCAGCTTGTTGGTTTACGAATTATAGAAGAAAAATGTTCTATTTTCCACTACTGAAAAAAAGATTAATAAACAACCGCACTGTACTGCAGTTTTTGATAGTCGACCAAAATGTTAGTTCAGTAAGCTTTAATTTTTCCGTAAAAGTTCATATATGGCGATTTAGTTGGCATTCCTTAATGATCTACAGTTATTACAGGAGAGGCAACGATAATGCAGTAGTAGAGTTTCAAATACTGAATAGAGCTACACGGGTCTTGCGGGAGAAATTATTGGCAATGCTAATTAGATTTCCTTGTTAACTTCCCAGTTTATAATTTTCAGTTAGTCCTCTGTTTGCTTAGTTCCTCGCTTCGCTACAGGAGACGACCCTGGAGAGCCTGTTGCTTGGCTGCGGTTCTTGGGTCTGCTTAGCCAGACAAACTGGTATCGCTCAACTTCTTGGTACTGTGTGGTGGAAAGTGTTATTTGAACGAGGCTGAATTTTTAATACAGGAAGGTGGAAATCATTGATCCATGAGGCAGCAAAATGTTTAGAACAAACTTATCTTTGTTATTAACTTGGCTTGTTTGCAGAGTGCGTGGGTTGGTGGACGGTGTGAACATGACCACCAGTCGTGTGCTCACCCTCTCCGGTGCACAGGTCATCACCGCTGCCCATACAATCTCATACGTGCAAGGTCAGGATTGTGTAGTATTTTTAGAAACTTGTAACTTAGTTCGGGATTTTTAAATATTTGTCTTGTATAAAAATGTACACTCACTCAGAATGAATGTGTATAGTGAAGGTCTCTACAGGCCCTGCTGTGACTGCACCTAGTATCACCGCTGTGGACGGTCTCTTCAATGGACTCGACTTCACCCTGAACATAACTCGTCGCATGGTGAGTCCCTTGTTGCCTCACTGGAAGCCTAGTGGCATATCAGTGCGGACATCAATTGTCACTGTTTCCTGAACGACTTTGTGATTAAATCCTCCGCTGATGCAAACCTTTATAGGTCACACCCAGTTGGAGCGTCTTTACCGACTTTACCATAGCATATTTTCCGTTGTATAGTTACCACCCAGCATGGTAAATGTCTTCTGCAACCATTCTGCTACTTCATCTCCCGCACTATAAATACGCGGGTATATTTGGTGTTGGGTGTAGTAATACTACCATTTGACTTCTAGAAAGTTTTTGAGCCTGTAGAACACTGCTTGAATGTATCCAGCAAAGCTGCACTGACAAAGGAATATGGAGGCTGACTTGGTAAATAAGCATTAAATTTTGATACTAAGAGTTTACTTAGTAGTTGTGTAAAATTTGTAGGAAGTATTTATTAGTCGGCACACTATGCAGATTATCGTTAACGTCTGTGCTGCCCACAGTTCCACCTGGACCAGACTTTAGTGACTGTGACGGCGCCGGTAAAATTCACCGGGCGGGTCAACTTCACTGATGGCCGCATTGAGACCCCTGACAGACCGGGGCTGCCAAGCCAGGATGTACAGGGGGCCCTGAAAGCCCTGCCCCCACTCTCTATCTTTATACCAAGGTTCCTCACTCTTCAAACTCTGGCCAACTCGACTCGCAGCGCTATAATCGGTGAGTCTACTGTAATTTGTACAATTTGGTATTGCTCATTATAAGTCTGGCTGATATATATTTAACCGAAATATAAAGTAGGTGTGCCATATTTCTGCGGCAGGTAAGTTGTAAAATCTGTGGTGTAATGGAGATAGTTGAATGATTGTGTTGGATGGACCTTTGAGGCGTAGAAACCTTAATGTACCGGTCGTCGATGAAGAGGTAGGCAAAGACTGTGGACGTCGTGGTGACATAGATCTAGAGGTATTTCTAGAGATGGTTCAGGTGGAGTAAGCTGTAGTGCAATTGGCTGAACCAATCTGACTCTTGTTAATGAAAAATACTTAACACAATATACGTCTAGAATGAAAAACATGAAGTTAACCCTTGTGATGGAAGTCACCCTGATGTAAGTTTTACCCATACGTCAAAAGTTCCCATCGTCTTGTGAACACAGACTCTGGACGCGAGGCATGGGGTTGGCGTCGAATGCAGGACTTCCCGGCCAGTACTCTGCGTCTGGTACCCCTTGCTTCCTCTTGCTCCCCGCCGCTTGCCCTGCTGCCGCACCTGGGGGAGGCCAGGATCCTCACATACAACCCCGCACAGCAAACTTATATAGACAGCGGTAAGACTTATTCCCCCCCACCCCCCTCTGAGTTAACAAGATTTTTTATCTTCCTGTCTCCAGATTGTTTAAATGGATTTAGGAATACCCTCTTATTTCGAAGGATCCTGTAAGCATGATAGTAGGGTGTAACTCTTACAAGAAGACTACTTAATTTAATTGCATTTTTGCAACCATCACACTTTGACTTCGTCTGGAGGAAAGTTTCCCTTATGTAAGGGGACTGGTTGTATCTGAATCCCTCCATTAAGTGTATCGTAAGGTGGTAAATCCATAGAAGTGAAGGGGTTAAAGCCGAGTTGCCATACTTAATACTGCACCTTCTTTGTTTGTTTCATTTTCAGTGGCAGATACATTTAGATATCCTCAGTTATTGGTGCGAACTACGTCTACCGGCATATTGAAACGATATTGCTTTAAGATGCAATATGCAAAATGAATCTTGAAAACAAATCTGAAAGCTAATGTGGATCCTCATTTAAATCCCCGAAGATACTGTATATGAATAAAGATGTATGAATAAATCTTCTAACATGTATTCTAACTTGGCTGGGCCCAATTCTTCAGGAACTGTGCTGGGTGGTAGTTGCGTGGTGTGGGCGACTGGTTGGAGTGCTGAAGGGCAGTTTTTCGTGGCCACATCTCACTCCTGTTCCTTACACTCTCCCTCTGTCAACACTTCTTCCACATACTTTGACACAAAGGTTAGACAATGTACAATGTATTATACGATCTAAAGCAGTGTGGTAAATTTCGTTCCATCCATATGAATCCAATACTTACCATGGTTATTAAAGAAATTAATTTCCTAAAGTTCAGTTCATACAGACTGCAGTAAAATTTGAATTGAGTAACCCTGGTCTTGTCTGGCCGAGCAGACCAATCGACTGTAGGCAAGAAACTGCCCCTGCAGGGCAGTTGCATGCAGTGAACCGATGCTCCCCTGCGGCAGACGGAGGTTTGGTTCCCGAATGGACGCTGCATTGGTTTCTCCACTCGGTTAACAGGGTCACCATAGTAAACTTCACATATCCCGTGATTTGGTTATATGGTTACCACCAATTACTGTAAATGTTCTGGGTTTTAGGACCATATTAGGCTTGTCACCCACTCCAGAGCAATCTGAAGTGTTAAGTAATAGTTACAGAAAGAATAAGAAAAGGGCAGACAGAAAAGGAATGATAAAGATGCAGTAGGGAGCATTAGTGAGTGGATGATGCAACCTTGATTACCTGCTTGAACTCATTTCCTATTAGAGAAATACTTTTACGGGCTTTCAGTTAATATTATGGTATTGGTCTGCCATGTTAGACATTTCAGACAGAGCATTTCTTCGATAATGCATAAAGTTTATTCTGCATCCCCACCCAGATTCACCTGAATCGAATTGACTCTTCCTTGACTCACTGCATATCAGTTAGTTTTAATTGAAGTCTGTAATTTTTGTAAAGTACTTTGACGCAAGAGTGAATACACAACCACCGTACTTCTGACGGAGGTAACTGGTTACTCACTCCGTAGCAATAGTTGCGTATGGTTTTGAAAGTCTGCTATTGCAGTATCACGAGTCATTCAACAAAAACGAAAGGGGTAAAAACTGTTAACAGTTGGACTAATCCAATGCTGTCTTTCATATTTAGACATATAGCATTGAGCAAACTCTATTGAAGTTAAAGAACTGAAAAGTTAATTGCTTTTTGATATCGTTTGTACGCCTTATTAGCCAGACGCGGCACAGAATACGTGGACAGAATCTTCCTCTCCCCAGGGATTAATTTGTAACCGCAGATATATTTTCAATTTCTAGTTTAATTGAAAATGCCTGTATTATGTGGGGGTAAATTGTCACAATACGCTCTTTGACCTTTTGGTGCACAGGATGAGATGGTGCAGATATTTCGGCTGATTCCACAGCTGCAGCTGCTGCAGAGGATACCCATGCCTGCCGTCAGTGACATCAAGGTGGGTCTACAGTAGACTGGGTTGTCAACTGAACTTTGTGTTAAAAGGTAATCCTTGGGCGTTTTTTGACAGGTACAAAAAGCACCTTCCTTGATAGTTATTGCTGCATATGGTAAGTTAACAGTATAAACTGATAGGTAGTATTCTAAAGTGGTTTACATTTGCGTTTACATTGGATACGAATTAAGTGAAAACCGAGTGAGCAGTATCAACTAAGGTGTGGGCAGTATTTACTAAGGTACTAAACATTGTCCGATTTCATGCGTTAAGCACCTAGAAAATAGATTAATATTAGTTATAATATCTGAAACCTATGTTGAAAAAGTGGGAACCCTATTAGAGATCGTAAACAGATCACAGTAGGCAACTGTCCGTATCTGAGCCTCTTTCTCACTGGTATTAAGTCTTCTTAGCACTTACTCAGATTTATTCTGCATAGTGAATTTTAATATTCTATTCCACGTTTCTTTGCCGTTAAGATTCATCTGCAGCAGAACAAGTTAGGTACCTGGACAATATAAATATCAGAGGAAGAGGTTGAGAAATTTGATAATCTAAACTTGGTCAGGTTGTGGTGTTGCGAGGGCGTGTGTGCCTGGTAGTGGGGGCGGGAGGTAGGCCTGACACCCCAGTCCTGTGCCAGTTGCCAGGGTCCTTCACCTTTGTACAACAACAGACTCTCGACACTGGATCGCCAATCAAGGTTAGTATACAGTATCCTTCACTTTGGGTTTGCCCAAGTTTGTCATTTCTCCACCTTGCATGCAGAGTTGGAAATAGATTAACTAGAATATGGTGCCAAGACATCAAGTGCCATGGCAAGGACTTGCAGTAGAAAGACAGTCGGAAGTTGAGCTAGGGAAAAGTTGCAAAAGGGCAAATTTGATAACAGGTTCTCTGCATACATAAAATATGCTTGCGGTGCCTTTTGTCGTAAAGTCTAAACATGCTAGTAAAAAAAAAAACCATTTCAGTTTTGAGGTATATTCCTATGTACAGGTACGCAGATATTGAACTCGGAGAAGGGGGGAGGTACTGTTCCAGTAGGCAGTGTCAACGGATTAAACCTCGTAGGCGGTGTTAAAGTATTAAACCATTTTCTTCACCGATTAAGCTGATAGCGAATTAGTACTTTCATACAGTACTGGAAGTGTTTGTAAAGACTTTGAAGTCACCATCTTTTTTTTTTTTTCTTAATCCAGAAAGACATGTACACAACTTGACTCTCCCCTTACCTAAGAGCACAAATATCCCTGCACTCGTACCACCCGTACCCACTATCTCCTGTAGGTGTCAGTGGTGCAGCAGCATGAAGTGACAGTGGTGGCGGTGGTGGGCAGCGGGAACAACACCGAGGGAGAGGCGATCACAGTTTGGACACTGGACGCCGAGCAAGATAAACTGGTTTTATTAAAGGTTTGTTTTTTCTCTCTCCAATTGTGGAAATGGATATTGACTATCCTACATGACAGTGTTCACATTAAGGAGAAAATAACCTCCCATCAAATTAAATACGGTACATAAAAAAGCAGTATGGTCAATGGCTGGTTTTATGCTACTGGTGAGAATGTAAATTTGGCAATGGTGGGGTCTAGTGTAAATAAATAACTAGCTACCTGCTCTAGCCTGTTATCGAACTACAGTAGTGTCCTCTCGCAGATCACTTAAAGCCACTTGAACATTTCAGTGTTCTGCATTATCTCCGTAAAGGTATTGTAGGAATATGGAACTACTAGCAACAGAGTTCTTTTGGAGTGTAATGATTAGTTCTTTATTGTAAAATGGCTAACTATTACGATTACCACGTTTATTATATTTTTTCGACTATTAACCTACAGCACAGGAGTCATGGGAAGAAAGTGTAAGATGGATGGAGGAGTTTGGAACTAGTGCCAAGATTTTCAGATGGTCACAATTATTTAAAGATAGGAACTATAGTGCCAAACTTTCACATCTGATGACACGGGTTGGTCGTATAAAGTATCGACTGACCATATTACTATTTACGAATGTTAGTCGATCATGGCAGTGGTCCCACTGGGCTTCCCATCCAGTGTTTAACAGTAAGTTTACTTATATAAGCGGTGTGAAAGGTTGTTTGACGGGGTGAGAGTGGGGGTGGGCTACTCATCCCCTGCCTCTCTTGACTGTTTGTCGCCGGTAGGATTTAGGAATAGTTAACTCAATAGTGATCTGTTCAAATAATTAAAATCTAAGTTCTTTAGTTATTTCCTGAGCTTTAAAAACATAATGGGAATTTCTCTTAATTTCACTAGTGAAATGACTTTAAACTTAAAAGTATTTTTGTCAAGACTATTTTTGATGGCTTAGATTTTCATTTGACTAAAAGGACTAGATTTTTTTGGGCAGACGGGTTTGTCTTCCCTAAATTAATCACTAAGTTACTCTACTGAGCTGTGCAAATTCTGAAGCATGAATAAAGTAAAAACTTCATGTAAAGAATGATCAATTTGTGTAGCGTGAGTGCGTGAAGGGCGCCGTGTGGGCTGACCTCGCCGCCAACGGGCCTGACCTGCTGCTGGCAGTCCTCGTAAAGGCCTTCAGGGGCGACCAGGAAGCAACCATCACAATTTACAGGTGAGCATTTTTTTTTAATGAAGAGTTGGACATTGCAAACGTCTGTACACTTGTCTTCTAAGATGGGCGTTATGGAATTAACAGGAATTTGTTGATAATCTCGGCCCAGGACGGGAACTTATCCCAAAGTGTATTCGTAAGGCGTATCTTGTTCATATGTAAATATAAATCTTAAAATTGTCTTCCGGAGTGTACAACGGTTAAGATTTTTTAAGAGTTTGTAGTATTTAAGTGGTCTTGGTATATAGTTATATTATACTACTGCTTTGGCTTTGAATCAGGTTGGAGTGGCAGAGTGTTGGCCACCCAGTTACCGCGAGTGGCATCCCTGGCTATGACTGGAGGGGCGACCGTCTGGAGGCACCCTCGAGCATCTCCCGCCTGGTGCTTGTGGAGGAGCAGGAGCTAGAAGTGGCGCAGGCTGTGGAGGTGCACTTTTCAAGCTTTACTACACGACTGGCATCAGACAGACTTTACCTGTTTGTTAGCACACTACATGGTGACCTCGTCTGGTTCACGCACAGAGGCATCCACAGGTCAGTATTTTGCTGAAAATTATACCAGTAAAAAATGCAGGGTTAGGGTTATGTTGAATAACCATCAAACTGGTCAGTTTCTAATGTTCAGAACATTTAATATTACAGTAATCGATTTATGTAGAAAACAGATACTGAATATTAAGTAATGACACATAGCAAAGCAGCTGAGTCAATACGGTTCTGTAATGTTCAATTTCAAATGTATTTACAAAACTGAGTTACTATATTGCATAATACTAAAGCTGGTAGCTGTATCTTAAACATTTACTTTTATTACAACTGTTTAAAACTCAAATTTAATGGTCAGGTTCTGGAGAGAGGGAAGCATGCATAATCCCGGGAAGCAGGCGGCTTCGGTGTGGCGTGGGTGTGACGGTGGCGTTTGGGTGGCGGTGACGTCTGGCGACCCTTGCCTGGATGCACCACTCTCTGCGTCACCGCCAGAGCCAGCACTCATCCTGCAGGCGCGATACAGACCACCACGACCTCAGGTTACTGTCATCGGGGGATAATTTACTTGGCTGCTTATTTTTTTTTTTTACTTTAAGCTACGTTGAAATGTTAATATGCTGATCAAAGTTCCTGGTGCTATGGTAATTGTTTTAGCAATGACGGCATATTTACATGCGAAATCTGTTGATGCATAATTATAGTTGTTTTGTTTGGAGAGTTTATAAATTTGACAATAAATCGAAGATTATAAATATTGAAGTTTTAAAATAAACAAATTTAAAATGGTTTTGGTTTTCCTAGCATTAAAGCAATAAATACCTTCTGTTCAGGGATAGTATCATCGCAATGATACTGAAAATGGAAATTCGCAAGGACAAGCGAGGAAGAGAATAGAAAGTGATCTGTTGGAGGATGACGAGGTAACAAGCCTTTAGGTTATAGAAAAACCTGACCAAGTCTTCCAGTGTTCCATCTGGAGGATTACAATAATGGTTTAATAGGTACACAAGCACTGAACAGATAAAGGCTGTAATGAAACAAGAGATCGTGAAAGGGAAGACAAACTCTGTTTTCGACATGGAAATGTTTTATCATTAGTAGCTGTATTTAGAACTCATTAGTAGCTGTATTTAGAACTGGTAAAATTATAAGCTTGCCCTGAACCTTTAAGTACTCGATAATACGGACGAAACATTCCCAAATCAATCGGTTTACATGTATAGTATTAACAAACATGACACGGAAAGGCATAGGCTCACAAATGGTGCCCAGATTTAATATTCTCGGTAATTCCAAAGCAGAACTTTTGCCGTTACTTAAACCTTATTCTGACCACGCTCACTCTACCTGATCTAATTATCTTCAGTTCTTTTAACTAATTACCTGATGCGCATGTGCGGATAATGTAAAGTATTATCTAGTGTTATGGAGGAGGGTGGGGAGGGGGGAGGCAAGGAGGGACTTCTTTGACCAAGGGTGGAGAGAAGGAAGTATGGAGTGGGGAAAGGAAGTTTGTGGAAAGCAGTTTTGTAGGACTAGTAGACTGAAGAGTTTAATGAGTTTAATGAGTTCATTGTGAAAAGGAAGTTATTGTACAGAATGCAGTAGTGATGTCGGAAAGGCATGAAAGGCAGATGTTAGAACGGGCAAACTGTACACAACCACTTGTTCAGTCATTCTAAAGCATCGGATTACTATAAGATTCTGGTGCAGTGTAAGACTGAACAGGATCTATGGCCCTGAACAGCATGACATGAGCAACTAAATACCTCTTTACTTACAGGCATTAAATATAACGTTGCCACTAACAATGGACGAACATTTCATTATAGATTCTACACCACTGATGGTTGAACAAATCACTTCTTGAATTAGTACGAGTAAGAGATTTCAGTCTTAATATAGTAATACAATAGAGAAGCGCCTAATTTTGCTTTTAGTAATTCAAATGACTTCCTAAAGGCCTAACATCAATTGTTCATCTAATAGTTTTGTTACCGGCAAACGTCGTATCGTGAGAGGGATTACGTAGACATATCCTCGGGCGTTTTTTCCATATTTGGTAACACGACGCCTTGCACATCACTCCACCCTCCGTCTCTTTTTTTCTCTCCTGTTTATTTCTCTCCACATTATTTTAATACGGTCAATTTCGATGGTTCTATGCATAAAACCAAACCATAATTCTAAAGTTACTTAGTGTAG
This sequence comes from Birgus latro, assembly GCA_018397915.1. Taxonomy (NCBI): domain Eukaryota; kingdom Metazoa; phylum Arthropoda; class Malacostraca; order Decapoda; family Coenobitidae; genus Birgus; species Birgus latro. Next base: position 75,015 of record JAGKTI010000341.1, read on the forward strand.
AATAGTCTAGGACAAAAGATTAGCCTACCAGTTTACCGTTGATTCACACTTCAGATGTCCTTATTTCCATGACATATCAAAAGTTCTGAGGAGAGAAAGATTAAAGTACCATGTTCAGAAACGATAGCTAATAGAGGAAAGTGGTGAATATTGAGAAATTGTCCTCGATTGTACAGTACATCTGAAGAAATTTGGTATTCTGGCCAATGTTGCAGTTTGTCAGTCTGATAATGTGGAAAAACGTTTTAACGATAGACATGGACGTGGATAGGCGGACGCCATTCCGCAATAGTGGTATTTCTCCCCCCCCCTCACCCCTTGTTCATTTGTTTTTTAGGGAATAAAGGGGATTTTATGATTGGGAGGCATTAACATCTATCGTTGTTTAGATCCTTCACTTCAACCAAAGAATATGTAGCGTTTGTCTATAATACTATCATTTTACAAAAAGGGAAGAATACGTCGGGAACAGTAACTACACCCACCCGGCGACATCATGGTTTCTTCCTGAAAAAAATTATTTACATGGCACGTGCCAAACCTTAACAGTCCACACCTACCCTGTAAGAGTAAAGAACTACAGAAACAACGTTGTGAATCTTGCTCATTTGATTTACTAGAAAAACTTTGATGTGGATAAACTTGTTGGCTATTAAACAGTATTTGCTGAATATTTAACTATTATTCATTTAACGTCCTTAAACTTGAGATAGGTCTGACATTATTAATACCTTCTTCCAATATTCACAGTATACCAAATTTTGCTTTACCCACACTTATTATCCTGGTCACAAACGCGTGGAATAATTGTCACAACCAGTGAAGATTTCACGGCAACTGATTCTGGCAGTCAGCTATTAATAATCATTAGTACAGGGTTCTGACAGACCAGCAGAAGACATAGCATGGCAACAATCGTAACATTCCAGCTTCCCACCCCGATCTCTTGTCTGTATCTTGAGCTTCATCATAGTCACCGATTTATTCTCCTTGCCATCAGATACATCAGGGACCAGATAGAATCACACTAAATATCCCTGCCTCCTCCTCCTTCCTCCTGGTCTTCATTCTCTTCCACTTTATTCTCTCACTTCCTTTCTTGTGTGTACCGTCTTCTGCATATTTTTGTCTTGTCATTCATTTCACAATTTTGAAATGCATTTTAATCATTATGCATAAAGCCCACTGAGTAAAGATTACATCAGGGGTAATTTCATGAAATGACGGTCCATAAATATAACGGGGAATTACACTTCAAACTGCTAAGCCATGGACGGAAACAAATTAGTACGTCCTGCATACTTTACAAGCAGGAAAAGGGTTATGAGATTTGAAGTATGTCTAGGCTTTTAATTTCAGTTTCGACAAAAAAAAAAAAAGCTAGACTTAATCGAAAACTGAAACGAAGAACGTTCGAGTAATGGATTTTCAGTAAGAATATACAATTCATAACCAGAGCGAAGTCACTGTTCTTTTTCAGTTGCTTAACATTAACACAATTCCAGATATTTATTACTCATATTCCTTAAACATATTAGTCTTCTGGGGACCTGAGCAACTTTATGGAGATGGCCCCTGTATGTCGCCTGGTGGTCTAGTGGTTTGTGTACGTCCAAGTCGGAGTGACAGCCTTGCAAACATTTGATCAACACGAAGTGAGAAATTTCGTTCATATAATGCCACCAAACTGAGTATACTGGTTATCTATCCCACCCCTCTGAGGGGGTACAATGGGACTAGCTGCAATTTTCCTCCTGCCTGGTGACTAGTTCGCGTTAATTTCCCAATCCCCATGAACTAGCTGTCAGTGACGAAGTTTACATAGCGTTACTTACGGAAAGTAGGTAGGGATTTTTGAGAACAAGAGATTAGATAGTAATCACAGCAATTAAACATAAGTTAGGCCAATATGCTATAAATTTATGGCAAATTGTTTAGAACCATATAGAGCACTTAGATTATCTTTTAACAGGCCAAGATTTGATTTTTGGAATAAAAAAAATGGACTAGACGATTAGAGTTGTATATGGGGGCATAACCACTTGGTTTTAGTACTACCTCTCGGTGAATGAGTGATTAGCTAAATGTTTTGTCTAGAAAGTTATTTATTAAGCTGCATGTTTACCCTGGTGGTCAAATGGATTAAGGCACGTCATTTGGATGACTCATAACTGACTTCATTCGAGGTCGAGGGAAGGGTTTATTACTCGCATAATACCACTCGGGCATGAATGACTATAGGCTTAAATGTCAGGATTAAGTACCCAAAACCCGGGTCCCTACGCTTCTGCTGCAACAATAATGAGTTGGATGATAGATTAGAATTAGTGATACCAAAACATACAGAGAAATAGTCACTTTGGTCCAATGATTCTGTACGATACTTAAACTCCACCAGTCTGATGACATCTTTTTTATTCTTACTACTACCTGAATGTTTTACTCAAGTGATGGCATCGACGCGGACCATATCTAACCAGTCCAGTTGGAAAACTACGCTGAATAAAATAAGTTGGCAAAAACAAATATTAGGTCCTACGGTTGAAAAGGCTAACTGCCTGTACAAATGATGGCAGTGGACGTTTGTACATTTTGCGTGGAAGATATGGCAAAATGTGTGTGAAATAGGTTGAAGGTGGTATAAAGCTGATTAGAGGGTAGAGGCATATGTTATGATGTGGTAAGGGCGTAATTAGGTGATTGGCAGTGTTAGGGCTGTTAAGGAGGCTGTATGTGAGCGGACATAAAGACGGGAGACGGGAAACAGCCAGACGAAAAATAAGGCCAAAGCAGTGTTGGGCAAAAGTGTTTATTCTCACGTTGGCGTCTTTTATTTAATCCAGCCCATGACAGGCGATTTTGTTCACCAGTCATATGAAGCTGTGATAATATAGTCTCCATAAATCCTATGTTGCGTCAGCTCTTGTATTTAGGTGACGAAGACTAATATATGAACGGACATAATGACAGAAGGATGGACACAAACGGATGAAAGATAGCCAGTCGCTGTCTAGGCCAAAGGTGTATTTAACCTCTTTAGTAAGTGTACTTTTTATGTATTTTTGCTTCCTTAAGAAGATTATATTCATCTGGACTTGATATACAGAGTAATACTATCACCATTAACTCATGACCAGGACATTTTTAGTATTTTATTCGGATGAGAGAGGGACACGAGCTTTGAGTGTTAAGGAAGCTATATATGAGCGGAAGGGGAGATGGAGGGAAAGAGTAGAGACATAAAGAAACACAAGCACAGAAGGAAAAAAGAGAGAGATAATGAAATATAAGTACAGAAGAAAAAGGAGAGGAAAAAGAGGGACAGAGTAATGGCAGGAGCCGGGACAAAGCAAAATAGAGGTTGTGTGTAACTCGCTCACGGTCGCGTCAGCCCAAGTATTTTGCATGGGCTAACAACAGACAATTTTGTTCATCTGAGAGTTAGTCATAAGTGCCTGAATGTTAATACTGTCGCCACTAAATTTCTCATGATCAGTGTTTTATTCCAGGTATAGACTGTTTTATTAAGGTGCGAGTCATAGGACCCTGGGAATGTTAAGGAGGCAATGTATGACCAGATTAATGCCACGGGGCGGGACACAGCCAGATGAAATATAGGACCAATGACAATCTTGCAGACGTGTTTACCTATCCCCTTCAACCGTGACCTTATTTAGTTTATTCTTTGTATCTATAGGCATTTGTTTAGCAAAAAGATTTCTAATAGCGGCAGGGTTGGCGGAAGGTTTGCTCAGCTCTCATAGTCGTGAGCTCTAGTTTTTTCTTCCAGTTAGCGCCAGAGGAATCATTTCAGCCAAGTGAGTTATAAAAGATAGTTAAGGCTGTCCATTAACTACGGTATCTCATGATCAAGACAACTCCGGCGTTTCATGCCAGCTAATGGCAGACAGTTATGTTCGACTAAGAATTAGTTCTAATAGGTTAAGAATGGTGTACGTGCACATGAGCGGACATAACAGGATGCCGGATAAAGCCAGACAAAACATAAGTCTAATGGCAGGCTTAGCAAAACTCTTTAGCTCCTTCATGATTGTGCGTCCTCATATTTTGTTCCAATTGGCCAGATAATTCTATTCAGCTGAGAGGTTATGGAAGCTAGTGTTAATATTTGTACCATTACGCCTTACACTGTGGCGACAACCCTGGTATGCTGTTCAGCTGATGTGCCAGACGATTATGTTCAGATGAATGAGTTGTAGGAGTCTGTGTTAATGCTGCCATCAGTAACCCTCACATGATCAAAGGAACTCTAATATTATTTTACAGCTTACCTTGGGCGAATTATATTCAGGCGAGAGCGAGTCATAGGATCCTGAGCGCTAAAGAAGATACTATATAATTATATGAGGGGACATAATAACAGACGGCGGGACCATGCGAGATGAACGATATGGCGGGTGGCAGGCAAAGACTCTTGGTTGCAGGCTTGGATAAAGGCATGTTTAACCCCTTTAGACCAATGACATGTTTTTTGTTCTTGCTATTTCCAGGTGATTTTATTAAACTTAGACTTTTCGAACTGGAAAAGTTACGTACAGACTTTACTTTCCCCTTCGCTGTTTGGGCGCTCTGTTAAGCTGAATCAAATCATCTGGAAGCACCAACAATAATACATGAAATTACGTTATCAAAGTGAAGATGTTAACCCTCTCATGGGCACGACTTCGTTTGTATTTTGTTCCCGCTCACTCCAGACGATTTTAGGTCTCCAAAATAAGGAAGTAAGTGTGCACACTATTAATTCACTTGCAGTAGCTTCCACACCTCTATCCTGGTTAACACAAGACGATTTTGTTCACCCAACAGTGCGTCACAGGAGGCTGATTATGTTAATGAAGCTATATATGAGCGGACATAATGACAGGAGGGGTCACAAAGGCGAGATGAAAGACAGGGTGAGTGGCAGGCGCGGCCAAAGGTGTGTTTAACCAATTCACATCATTGATAGGTGCTGGAGAGGAACACTTTCACGTGGTGACAACCATATGCCTGTGCGGCTACACTGCCTGGTTATACAAATGAGACTTAGCTTCCTCCCTATCTCCCGAAAGGAAGATGGTGGACTGCATGAGAAAGACAACTTCAACCTTCAGTCTGACAGGTTCGCGTTTCAGCAACAACTCCGATGATATATTTTTAGTTTATTTTTGCTGCTTCCAGACGCACTTAATCCAGCTTGAGAGGGTTCTAACTGGAATGGCTAAATGTATTTTTGATTGCTAACCTTTTCACGTCCAGAGATCCTAAGCTGGGTGAAGATCATCTGATGGTAATAGGGGAAAAATTATCACAGGAGTCAGAGTTAACCTTATCATGGAGTTAATTCATGGATTTTATTCCAACTAATGCTAGACGATTTTGTTGAGCTGAATATAAGTAATAGGAGCCTGAGACTGTAACGGAAGGTGTATGAGAGAATGACAGGATATGAAAGAATAAGAGAAGGTAAAGGGGTAACTAGGTGTTGGGAAACAGTGAACACAAGTTAATTGGGAAACAAGGTATACTGGTACACAATGAAAACAAGATAACAGGGAATGAAGGTAATAGAAAGTAAATTGCTTATAAAACAAAACAAAAAATGACAACAGAGAACAAAAAGGTTACATGCAAAATAGGTGACTGAGGAAGAGGAGCTACAGAATTTTCTACTCCACTTGTACTGTACATTGCTCCTAACCCCAGATTTACCATTCCTTCCTTCCCTCTCTCTTTCCTCTTATTCCTTTCCTCCTCTTTTCCTCTTATTCTTACCCCTTCTCCTTTCCTTTCCGTCCTACCCCCTCTCTTCCTCCCATTCCTTCCTTCCTTCTTTCTTCCCTTCCTCTCATTCCTTTCTTTTTCCCTTTCTTTCCTTCCTTCCTTCCTCCCATTCTCTCATTCCTTCCTTCTTCCCATTCTCTCATTCCTTCCTTCTTCCCTTCCTACTTTCCTCTTATTCCTTACTTTCTCCTCTTCCCTCATTCTTTCTTTCCTCCCTTCTTCTAATCCTTATTCCTACCTTCCTTTCATTTCTTCCATTCTCTCTTCCTCTCGTTCCTTCCTTCCTCCCTTCCTCTCATTCCTCCCTTTCTTACTCCATTCCTTTCCTTCCTTCCTTCCTCCCCTTCCTTCAGTCCATCCTATCCCTCTAATTCCTTCTTTACTTCCTTCCTCTCATTATTTCCTTCCTCCCATCTTCTCATTCTCTCCTTCCTCCATTCCTCTATTTAGTCCTTTCTGCCTTCTTATTTCTTTCTTTCTACCTCTCATTTCTTCCCTCAGTCTCTCATTCATTCCCTCCTCCCTTTCATTCCTTCCTCCCTCTCTTTCACTCCATCCTTCCTCCCTTCCTCTTACTCCTTCCTTCCTCTCCCTTCCTTCTCCTTCTTCCCTCCTCCCTGTCTCTTTCTTCCTCCCTTCCTCTCATTACTTTCTCCTTTCCCTTCCTACCCTCTACCTTTCCTCTCATTCCTTTCTTCCTTCCTTTCCTTCCTTCTACCCTTCCTTTCATTCCTTCTTTCCTCCCTTCTTCCCTGTCCTGCTCAGCTTTTTACTTTTTTTTCCCCTCTCACCTTCTCCCTAGGCCTTCATTCCTCCCACGTGCCCTCCCCATTTCAGACTCTCTCTCTCTCTCTCTCTCTCTCTCTCTCTCTCTCTGCCCCTAATTCGTCATTCCCTGCTCTCCTCATCAACCTTCAGTTCCCATCCCCTCTCCCCTCCCCTCACCACCTCTCCCTCCTCCTCCTCCTGTTCTCCTCTACCCTTGTCATCCTCCATCCTTCATTTCACCTACTCCCAGACCCTCATGTCCTCTTTTTCCTCCGATTTTTCCTCTCTCGTCACCTCTTACTCTTCCTACTTCTTCCTCCTGCTCCTCCTCCCGCTTCCCTGCACCCGCCCCACTTCGATCTTAACCTGATTTTCCTCTCTTGTCTCCCATTCTCTCCTCTCTCTTCAGTTTTCCTCCTCTCACCTCCAATCACCACCCCTCACTCTTTCCATTCCTCCGTCCTCTTCCTCCCCATCCCTCCATCTCCTCACAACCCCTCTCACCCCTTTCCACCTCCATCTCTTCCTTTCACAGCCGCCCTTCCCTCCTTCCCATCTTTCCTCCTCTCCTCCCAGTATCTCCTACCCCTGCCCGCCTCCTAATGTTTCTCCTCCCACCCATTTCCTTCTACTACAGCACTCAACCTCCCATTCTCTTCCTCTCCGTGTCTCCTTTATTGATCTCCACCTCTAAATGCTCTCTGATCATTTGCTTCCCCTCTCCCGTAGCAGTGTTCCTCTCACATATATTTGCCCCATTAGTAAAGAGTATTATCTTTCCCTTCCTCCTCTCCTCACACATCTCCCTTATGTCCCCTTCTTTATTTGATCTTTGACTAATTTTCTCTTAGTCTTTTCCTCCCCCCAATCTTGTCTCTTCACCCCCACTCCTTTCCACCTCTTCCTTCCTCCAGATCTTCTCACTTCACTCTCTCTGGTTTATCTGCACCCCCAACTTTTCTTCTCTTACCTTCACCCAGCCTCACTCTCCACTCCCTTCCTCCTCACCACCCATTCCTTCCTACTCCTATCCACCTCCAGATCTTCTAATTCCTTCTGTTCCTCTCTACCTCCAATTATTTTCATCTCCCATATCTCCCATTTCCCGTTCACTTTCCCTCCCTCTTCGCCTTCCTATCCCATCCCACATCGTCTCCCATACCTGCTACCCGCTACCCTTTTCTTCTATTTTCTCCATCACACTTTCCTCCCTCATTTCCACTCCCCACCTCATCAGTATGCCTCTTTCTTTTTTCCCCCCCTGTTCTCCTTCAGATCCCCCATATTTTCTCCATCTTCAGTTTTTCTCATCCCGTTCCCTTTTACTCATCTCCATCTCCAAATTTTCTCCTTTCACCTAACCCGAACTCAACTTCCGTTCCTCCAAGGCCCTCCTACCCCTCTCCACCTTCAAATGTTCTTCCGCTTTCTTCTCCATATTTTCTCCTTACTTACCTACCTCCTCTTTCCCTTCCTCCTCACTTATCCTTTACCCCGTGTACTCAGCCTTCCTTCCTTTTCTCTTCCAAGTCCCTTTTACCAGTCTCCACCCTCAAATGTTCTTCTCCCGTCCTTTCCTCCTCCAAATTTTCTCCTTACCTACCTACCCACACTCCTCCCTCCCTACCATCCTCCTCACCTCCCCCCTCCACGCCCACCGCCCTCCGATATTTGCTCCATCAGTATGCCCGGCGCGTCTCCCCCCATGTATGTAACTCAGCGCACCGCCTCGATCCCGTAATTACAACACCTCAGATGGATGGTTACCTCTAATTGCATCTTGCGCCCCCCCACCCCTCTTCCTACCGATGCTTTGGGGGGGGTTGGATGGTTGGAAGGCTGGATGGTTGGTTGGGATGGATGGTGGTTAGGATGGATGGTGGTTGGGATGGTTGGTACTGGATGATTGGTTGGGATGGATGGTGTCTGGGATGAATGATGGTTGGGATGGATGGTGGTTGGAATGGATGACTGGTTGGGATTGTTAGTTGGGATGGATGGGACTGGAGGGCTGTTTGGAATGGTTGAGGGGCTGGATGGTAGGGGGCAGGTTGGTTGAAGCCTGGATGGTTAGATGAGATGGTTTGGGGGTGGACGGTTAAATGAGATGGTTGGGACTGGATGGTTGGTTGGGAGGGTTGGGACTAGATGATTGGTTGGGAGGGCTGGGAGTGGATGGTTGGTTGGGAAGGTTGGGACTGGATGATTGGTTGGGAGGGCTGGGGCTAAATGGTTGGTTGGAATGGCTGGGACTAGATGGTCGGTTGGGAGGGTTGGGGCTGGATGGTTGGTTGGGTAGTATCAAACATGTAGTGGTGGTTACTAGATAGCTGCAGTTAGTAGTATGTAGCAGTAGTTGTTAAATGTTGAAGGCAAGTGATAGTTAATAATTCAAAGATAATGGTTCGCTTAATTTTGTTTATAAAGGCTCCAACATGCTTGCACATGTCGGCCTTGGTCACCTAATGGCGACTTTCCACGCTTCTTGATCTCGAGTAACCTCTCAACTCAGTCCCTTATCCCTGAGGATACACTATGTGACCTCGCCCCAGGCCTTTTTCTGTCTGCCTCTTGCAACCCTACCCTTAACTTTAACAGTTCTTACCCTCCACACCCACTTGTCATCCTCTATCCTCTCCAAGTGCCCAAATCATTTAAATCTATCTCTTCTCATTACATCATTAATACATTCTTCAAGTCCCATGCTTCATTTCAACTCGTCATTCGCAATACTGATCCCCCACCCCCTCAGTCTGTCTTTTAAGAACGCAGTACACTTCCATCTAACCATCATCATCGCTGTGTTTGAGTCTACGTATATCCCCTTCCTATAATTCCCAGGTCTCACAACCGCACAGCATTGCACACCTATCATATGCTGCAATCAAGGGCTCCTTAGCAAGCAGGGAGAGCCCTCTCAATGCCAGGAGAGGCGCCAACCCCCTGAACTTCTCCCAACCACTCCTTACCCTAGCCCCTCCTCCAGCACATATCATGTCCCCCAGATAACAAAACTCCTCTACACACTCGAGACTGTAGCGAGGCCAACCCATTCCCTTCTCTCTATCTCTGCATACTCTCCCCTACACATTGCATACACGAAATCAGCATTATTTTACAGCCTACCTCTAATATCGCTACATCTCTTATGGACCTACTTGTTACAGTGAACAAAATGGTGTTATCTCCCACACGCTTGTGGCAAACAGCACATGGCCACACACTCCTGCTTTGACAGTACCGCCACCAGCCCTTGATATCCTCACTATTGTTTTATCCTTGTATACTTTCAAATCCTTGTACCCCACTCCGTCTCTCCACTTCCAAAATCCTTTCTCTGCTACCCTCTCGTTCTCCGCAGTCAACTTCATTATCATACAACACCTTCCATAATATGAAGTGACGGTAGAGAGCTTCAAGCACCATTATGAACAATAAGGGGATAAAAACTGATTTCTGACTATGATACTTAGCATACTCGTAACTACTGTGTGCTACAAATTGTGCTTTAAGTTTATAACATGTAGAAGTTACAGTAGTAAATGCAAGAAGATAAAATTATAACCGATTTCGACTCATATAAAAAGAAAAAAAAATTGGCTGATAAAAAATGAAAGTGGCAAAAATAGCGAATATGGTGGAAATGTGAGATAAATTGCTTTTTGAATAGTACGAAGAAAAAAAAAAGTTGTGGTGGTGGAATATATGAATGCAGATTTGTGGGTAACGGGTGAACATGTAATTGTGGCCGTGGAATGTAATTGTGGTGGTGGGTACGCGGTGGTGGCCTCTGGAATGTGCACCTTCAACTCGTGGACGCCATATACTG
>JAGKTI010000341.1:113753-125841 GCA_018397915.1 Birgus latro
CACACACACACACACACACACACACACACACACACACACACACACACACCTCTACGCCGGCCAATTTTGATTTTTTCTTTTCTGGGTAAATGGGCTTAATGCATCAATATAAAATCCCTGGCAGTAATAAAATTAGTCACTAAAGTCAGATTCGGTTGAATAGAGTCAGGTTGGTGCCACTCTACCTCTGAAATCTTTTAGGTTACTGCGAGAGCAGAGCAGCTGTGAGCTTGTGAACTGATTTTGGATTTTTTTTTCTGGCTAAATGGGCTTAATAGATCAATATAGGATCCCTGGCATTAATGAAAGTAATCACCAGTGCCAGAAAGTTGGATAAATCGAGTCAGGTTGGGGCCACTCTACCTGTGAAATCTTCAAGGTTACTGAGAGAGCAGAGCGTCTGTGAGCTTGTGAACCGTATTTGGATTTTTTTTTTTGGTGGGTAAATGGGCTTAATACTTCAATATAAGATCCCTGGCACTAATAAAAGTAATCGCTAAAGCCAGAAAGTTGGTTGAATCGAGTCAGGTTGGTGTGACTCTACCTTTGAAATTTTCAAGGTTACTGATACAGCAGAGCGGCTGTGAGCCTGTGAAGACTCGCCTCCAGTGCTCCTAAACCAGTGTTGTAAGCATAGCGGAGAAATGTCTGAAGGTAGTGAGATATGATATTACCTTCCATTTTACTTCAGTTGCTTGCAGTGACTTCTCAGTGCTGCAGGACGTAGATCTACGTCACCGGCGTTTGTGAAGGGGACGTAGATCTACGTTGCTAGCATGGTACGGGTTAATACTACATACTGCAGGGCTTAAACGATTTCAGTGCCAATTACCCTCGAGTCATCACAAAATCTCATTCACCAGCAACTAATTTTTCTTGTGTTTTTGGTCATTTTCTCTGATTCTTCCATAGGTTAAGTTTATGTGTTGCATAATTCATTCTGTCACGCCAGAGAAAAATCTGAAGTGTTTGTTTTAGAGTTTTTGTGCATCCTCAGGGTTCGTGAAGAAAACTAGAGGTGGCAAAAATGAACAGAAAATAATTTACCTGTTTTTTATTAGTTTGTAAAAACAAGCCTTTGGACTTGAATTCTTTGATACAGTACTGGTATATAGAATGCTAGTTCTAGCAGAAAATTTGCCAAAATGGGAACAGAAAGTATAATTCAATCCTTCAGTTTTGCCATTTATAAATTTATGATCACATTAGCTTGCCCAGTTCCCCTAAAAAGTTATAATGACTTAAATTCAGGAAATATCCTGCTACTTTGAAAGTGGAAAACCATAGCTAGAAGGGGAAAACATCAGTTTTCTAGCTCGACTACAATTAAAAAGCAATTGGACCCGACTAACTACTTTAATGGCAGTGCCTGTTATTTTTAAGTATAGAAAAGAATCTAAATATCTGACTAAATTGTCATTCACCCTTCGTATTATTGCCCATTCATCCCTCTAGTTTCATTCACTTTCCAGATAATTTTATTCACCCTTGGGTGAACCATGTACCAGTTTAAGAAACACTGAAAGTGTAGCCTAGGTATGAACTTCGATTATCCTTAGTCATGGCGTAGGAATGAATCTGTTAGGTTACAGGTCAAACCCAACCTCCACTCTTAACAACATGTGGCCATTAACCGAGCTGAAAGGAACTAGGGATCAGGTTAGTGTACATCCATGTGCGTTCCAGTCAGAGATGATTCATAAAATCTTCAGTTGTTAACTTAAAACGCACAATAGTTTACAGTAATGCAGGACTGGATTTTATGTCGTAGAAATTCGGGTTCATATATCCTTCCTCACTGTTACAACAAAATTTGGTTATATAGTTATTCCTTATAGGCCTATTTTTTTTAACGTCCTCTGTCATAATAAAAAACGTGATTAATTACTTTTAACACGGTCTTAAACTTTATTTAAAAATGCATTTAATTACTCTTGCGCTCGCTCATATCATATTATGTAAGAAAATGCCTCTAATTTCTTCTTGATGGCGTGTTTTTGCAATTTACTTTTTGCTCATGTCGGGCGAGTTACTCGAGCCTTGTGGTACGGAAGGGGATTATGAAGTTGTATCAAATCCGTCGGGTTCCAAAAGCCTATCCTGTCTGAGTGAAGGTGTCTAGACATAGCAAGAATTCAATGTTATCGTGGTAAAGGGGTGAAGCACCATAACGTCATTTTTATATCGTGTTACGCTTTTTCTAGTAACTTATTCTAAAGCGTGTTTGATTCTTGTACTTTTCTTGCATATTATTTCGTTTTATACTTACTGTCAGCATAATCTTTGGTAAAATCTCTCTCTCTCTCTCTCTCTCTCTCTCTCTCTCTCTCATCAGGACAACCGTATACTCTTTCCGTCACAAAATAAAACTAAAGTCCATAAAACAGTCCAGCCCGTTTACCCTCTCCTCCTGCCCTGCTCATCTCCCGCTGCCTACGCTTCCATGCTATTTTTTTCTTTTTTTTTTCTTTTTGGAGGGGGGAGGGGCAGAGTTTTGGCTGGCTTATTTACTTTTTATGGTTGTCGCGTTGTGATTAAAATAGATGAGAGAGGCAAGTTGAGTGGGGGAGCGGAAAGGGTGGCGGGGGAAGGTGGTGGGGTGTGTGGGTGGGAGGGTAAGAGAGAAGAAGGAGGGCAGGGGAGGAGCGAAGTAGAGAAAAGAGATACGAGGGAGGGAGGTTAAGAGGGAGGAGGAGGGATGTAAAGAAGGGGTGAGATGGAAGGTAGAGGTGGAGGTAGAGTCTTGGATCGTGGGGGGAAGGTACGAATGAGGGAAGGAGAGAAGAGAGGTTTAGGGTGGAGATGGAGAGTAGAGGGTAGGAGGGAGGGAGGGATGGACAGAGAGAGGAGGGTAGATAGGGGGCAGAGGGAATTAAGGCAGGAAAGAGAAAGAAGAGAGAAGCTAGAGGCTGGGGAGGGTGTGTAGGAGTGGTGGGGGGAGGGAAGTAAGGAGAAAGTAGGGTGGATGTAGAGAAGGTGTGGGGAAAGAACGAGAGAGAAGGGAGGTTAGAGATGGAAGGAAGAAGAGACGGTGTGGGGAGGGTGGGTAGGAGGGAGAGCAGAGATGGTAGGGGTGAAAGGAAATGGAGAACGGGTGGAGAGGTAAGGGGGGTTAGGAGGTGAAGGTATGTAGAGAAAAGAGGGGGAGGGAAGTAGGTAAGGAGAGCCGAGAGAGAGGGAGAGGGACTTTCTAGGAAGGTAGAAAAGGGAATATAGAAACGGTGATGGTGAGAACAGAGATAGATCGGGGGGGTAGGAGGAGTGAAAAGAAAGAAAGGATGGGGGAGGATAGGGGTCAAAGGAGAGGAGGTAGGGAGTAAGTGAGTGAGCAAGAAGTCAAGTTGAAGGGATGAGAGTGCAGAGGGCAGCGGATGTGCGTAAGTTACGGAGGGAGGTAAAGAAGTAGATATGAGAGAGAACAAAAAATGAGAAAAGAAAGAAGGGTAATTAGAGGAGTGTAGAGAAAGAGGTTCAGGCGGAAGAAAGAAGAGTGGGAGAGGAAGGGGAAGTTGGAGAAGGGATTTAGTGAAGGAGACCCAGAAGAGAGAAAAGAAAGAAGAGATTAAGCTGAGAGACTGGAGAGAGAATGGTGGAGGTAGGTAGAGAGGTGTATATAGGAAGGAGGAAAGAAAAGACAGAGGAATAGGAGTTGGAAGGAAGACGAGGGAGAAGGAAGAAGTGTCATTATTTCGTCTTTTTTCGACTTCTCCTTATTTTATCCCTTTTCCCCCTTAATCTTTTGGTTTCTTTTATGTATATGCACAGTTTCATTCCAATCGTCTTTTCTTTCAATCTTTTATTTTCTTTCCTTTACCGCTGCGTTTCTGTCGCATTCTTTCTTTTGCCCTACATTCCAACCTTCTTTTTTCATTCTTTTCACTTCTTTATTTTCTTGTTTTCCCCTCCTTGTCACTCTTTCTTTCATTTTTGTTTTTTTTCATCCTACTCTTTGTAGTTCATTTATGTATATCACCCACTGCATTGTCTGTCATGTTCTCTCTCTCTCTCTCTCTCTCTCTCTCTCTCTCTCTCTCTCTCTNTCCTCCTCCTCCTCCTCCTCCTCCTCCTCCTCCTCCTCCTCCTCCTCCTCCTCCTCCTCCCTTGTGTTCCCGGTCCTAGTGGGTTTGTGGCAGAATTGGCTCGGCAATGGAAAATGTCTGAATTGCCTGGGAGGGCTTTTGTCGCAATATAATTTTCCAGCATCCTCCCTCACTCCTCTCCGCTTCGATCCTAGTCCCCCCTCCCCCCCGCCTGTGGTTGTGGTGGGATGTGATTCTGGTGGTCGAGTATTGGTGTAGGTGTGGTGGTGTGGATGTGGTGGCGTGGGTGTGGTGTTGGTGTTGCTGGGATTGTTGCATTCGTATAAATATGGTGGTTGGGTAGTTGCTGTGCGCCTGTGTTGGTTGTGTGGGAGTGATTGAGCTGGTGGAGTAATTGGTGTGGGTAATGCTGGGACTGATGTAGTGGTGTGGCTGTAGTGAGGGTGGAGAGCGGTTGTGGTGCTGGAGTAAACTAGTGTGGTGGTGGTGATGTGGGTGTGTTGGTGGGTCTGATTGTGGTGGTGCGGGAGTTGGTGTGATTTTGTGTTGGAGTAACTGGTGTGGATGTGGTGATGGTGGTGTGAGTGGGGTTGTGGTAGAGTAATTAGTGTGGTTAAGGTAGTGGTGTGGGTGTTTGCTTTTTGTGGTGTGAGTGTGGTGATTGTGAAGTGGTCATTGTGGTGGTGAGATTGTATTTATGTATGTGTGTGTGTGTGTGTGATGGTAGTAGAAGTGTGATTGTGGTGTTGTAGTACTTGATGTGATGGTCGTATTGATGGCTCTGATTATGGTGATGTGTTTGTTGCTAGAGGTGTAACTGGTGATTGTTGTGGGGGTGGGGATTGTGTGAATGTTTGTCTGGTTTGCGGTGGTGGTGTTTTGGTTGTGGTGGTGGAGTAATCGGTGTGGTTTGTGTGGTAGTGGTGATGTGGGTGTGACTGGCGTTCTTTGGAGTCTGTGGTGTGAGTGTGACTGTGGTGGTGGTGGTATGGGTGTGAATGTAATGGCGAAGTTGGTGTGGGTATTGCAGGGTTGATTGAGGTGTGGATATCTGTGTAGTGGCGGAGGATTTGGCATGGTTGCAGTGTGGATGTGCTAGTTGTGGTGTGGATGTGATTGTAGTGGGGGAATAATTGGTGCGGGTTGGGTACATCTGGGACTGCGGTGGTTCTGGTGTTTGATGTGGTGTGGATATGGATGCGAGGTGGTGATCGTGGTTTGGGTGTAAATGTGGTGGTGGTGGTGCGACTGTGGTGGTGATGTGAGTGTGTGTGCAGTAAGCGCTCAGTGTGTGTAATAAGTGTTGAGTGCGTGCGATGAGATCTGAATGTGTGTAGTTTGTACTGAGTGCGTGCAGAAGTCTTGCCCTAAGTACTGGGTGCGTCTAGTGTGAGAGCGGGGCCATGTGGGGAGGGATTGGTGGCAAGCTTGCCTAAAATTACAGTTTCTACCTAACCCTAAAGAAATCATAAATCTTTTTCATATATATTCGTGTTTTCGCTATGTTATCAAATAATTAATTGTAGCTACTTTTTATGGTGTTTTGATTTTTAATGTTTGTTTCTGTGAGTATTCTTCTATATTTATGGTCAGGTAATATTTGGACGTGGTCTCGTGTAGAACTGTATTCCTAAACCATTTTACAGTGATGATCTTACTGAAGGCTGTATGTAATCCCCGAAGTCTGACAAGTCAGTTCTAAGGCCAATATAACCGTAAAGATATATCAGGCATAAAAAAAACAACTTGGTACGCCATCGGATAAAAGGGTTATAAAACAAAATTAATGCAGATATGCATGATCATCAGAGTTTCCGTGAAACAGGCCTGTCGTTTTCGTTTTTTTTTTCTTTTTCGAAACCTGTGTGTGGTAATTTTCGTAATTTGGTGTTCAGGAAACTTATCCAGCTTGCCAAGTGTTTGCTTTGAAAGTGCGATTGTTTATTCATTTCTTTTCCTTTGTTGTGGGCAGACATTTGGTAAAGATTTGTCTACACATGTAGTTTATTCATTGTCTAATTAAGTAGCTCACAATTTACTGTCTCGAATCTTAACACATTCAGTGGACATAAAATTTTATTCAGCTTAAGAAATTAAGTTGCATAAACTAATGGACTTTTTTGTTATCCATCACCCATGCTTATGACTCAGTTTAATAAATAATAGAGTTCTCCTGACCAAGAGAGGGTTGATGGTGATGGCAGTGTCAACGCTGCCTGGCTTCTATACTCACCTGAATAAGACAGACTGGTGTTGTTTGAACAAAACACTTCAGTTGTCGCGACCAAAATTCTGTATTCAGCTCGTCCTTATTTTTTCCGTATCTCGTGTATTACCTGCTTCGTATGTGGCATGTTTTTGTATATTTTATTTATATGCAGTATGCTGCTTATCATGTTATGCTGTCCCATGTATCTTATCTATTGGCGTGTCGTGTGTTATCTCCTGCATTGTTTACCGTGTATAATATCTTTAATGTCTTGCCCTGCTTATTAATTTTACATCGCCACTTATCCTTCATCATTGAATATTTACCCCTTGTTATCAGATCTGAATCCTCTGTCATGGCCCAGCATTTTGTTGGTTACCGTACGTAACATAGCATGTAATATCGTAACCCTTTAGAGGGATTTTTTATTTTTCACCGCCAAGATCTATTATTCAGATTAGGATATCTCTCCACCGCGAAAGGGTTAGCTGTCACAGGTGACCTGTATCTGTTTTATAAAGTGTAACACAGGGAATAATGTTATAACTTGCACGCTGATTCCTGGGGTCATTTCCATTCAGAAATATCTTATAAACATGGGGTTAATTGGCAGTAGTTATGGAGATATTTATGGGGAACTGTATGTGCAGTAATCTAGGGATATGAAAAATAATATTAACAACTACCAAGCTGTTTACTGCAAAGAGTCCTTTACTTTGTAAGGCCTATAAGGTGCACAACATGGATAAAGTGTGGCCATGTCTTGTTCACTGTAATAGCTATTCACATTAGCCTCTTCTTCCTCCAGTTTGCAGACACACACTGACTTGTTTGATCATGGTGTCTGCTTCACCTTAAAGGCGTCTTCATCACTTTCCTCAAAGTAACCTTGTGTATCATATCAGAAAGTCATCTGTAGGGGAAGAAACATAAATAATCCCATCTCAGCTAAGTAATATCAGTGTTTAGAGGAACATGAGTGTTAGAAGAGGTGGACCACTATACTCCATTTCACCGAGTCTGGCACAGTCAGTAATGTCCTCAACACCTGTAGCACTGATAAAGGTCCTTCGTACTGGATATACCTTTTTGTATTGCCTTTATATAGTGGTTCTCAAGGTAATACATAGAGATTTACGTAGTACAGAGGATTTACATCAACACTACAGGCGTTGAGGACATCAGAGATAGTGCCAGACTCGGTGAAATGGAGTATAGTGGGTTATTAGGCGAACCTTGCCCCTCACTGTACATATCCTTACATTATATCTGCATAACTATTGGACACTGACCATATTCATATCGAAGTTGTCTAATTGAAAATGACCCCAGGAAACAGTCTTTAATGTATTGATATAACGCCATCTTACACTCTGTACATTGTTTGCCATTTTTCCACTTTAATTTTGCTATTTGCAGTCTGCTGTATTTGGTTTAGGGAATACCTCATTGCGAAGGTGTTATCAACCACACATGACTGGTATCTATCATATACTGTATTGCTTGCCCTCTTGTATTTTATTCTTGCCACCGAAAGGCTATTGCATTCAGCAGAGGGAAGACTTCTCGTAGTAAAGGGGAACTGCCACTAAAGGTCGATATCTGTTGTAGATATTGCTTGTTGTATACCACGTGTTTTTATCCTTTGTTAACTGTCACACCTCTTTGACTCCCTCAGCGGAATAAAATCGTCTGTCTTTAGTTGTGATCGATTACTTAGGTTGTTCCGGTCTTCAGAGGATTATTGATGACAGTATTAACTCTCTCATAACTCTTTCTTAAGAAAAAATCGCTTGACATTAATTGGAATAAAATGGAGGAGACACGACCATGAGAGTCAGCTATTGTCTGTTATATATTACCAGTCATATTGTCTGTGAAGTAATACCTTTTGTCTGTTGTGTTGTGTCCATCACGCATGATCTGTTATCTGCCACATATCATCGGTTATCGTTATTTATTGCTTGGTGTCACGCTGTCAGTCTTGTTGTCTGCTATTGGGCGCTTGTAATCAATTTCTACTCTATACTGCTAGCTATATGTCGTCATATCTATGGTGTTATGGTATCTGCATGTTACTGATAGCTGTTATCAATTGCCTATGTGTCACGTTAGCTGTCGTGTTGCCTGCTGTCACATTCTTCCACTAATCACTTGACCACTATGACGGCTTTTTCTGTACTACGATCTTCCTACTTCCAGTTGATTATATTTAGTTTAAACCGGGGTTTAAAATATTTTTAATTTACAGCTTCCCTCCTACGGGGCTCTTATTAGCTGAATAAAATAGTCAGGTAGCAGCAAGAATCAACTTCAATAAAATGGTTTATATTTGATTCTTGCTGATGGGCAGACTGTTTTATTCGGCTTAGACCATCACAACGAGGGCTTTTAGAAAGGCTACACTAACACCCCCAGTTCGAAAAAAAAAAAATCTGAATGATATTGTTTGGGGGTAACGAGAGTAAAATTTTAGGTGTCCGCGTCCTGAAGGGATGAAGGGTGTCAGGTGCCGATTTATTACCTTACCACACTATCCATTGCATCTTCCATAGAGCAGCATAGTGAGAAAAGTGACGTGGGAATTGATTCTGTGATGTCATTTTATCTCTTATCTCTCCCTTCTCTCCCACCTCCCTAGAGAAAGAGAGAGAGAATGTGGGAGGGAGAGGGGAATGGTAATGAGAGAGAGAGAGAGAGAGAGAGAGAGAGAGAGAATAATAAATGGAGGAATTTTCCCAACTCATAATTATACGTGAATCATAGTAGCAAACTGATGACAATACTAGGAGCTAGAATAATAAGTTTTGTTAGAAAGGGTAATATTATGCAAAACAGAAAAAAAGAACTCTCTCAGAATCAATAAATTCATTCATATGCATCAGTAATACTCTCACGTACAGTATGTGTGCTATTTCACGCAGGCAAAGCAGGTGACAACAATGTTCCCGTATCCGGCTCCCGCATCCGCGCAGTGTTTTAAAACCATCACAACAAACCCACCAATGATGCCAAACCTATTACAATTTCGGCCTTCCACGCCGCTTTAGCTCGTGTTCCTGTGTTTGGTATTTTTCATATATGTCTGTTTTATGGCTATTGTTCGTTGCGTGTTTTGTATTGGCTTGGCGGATATATATTTTGATTTTTTTTTTTTACGTGGTTTGTTGCTCTGCCGATAGGGGTCTGACCAATGGTTTTGTTGGTGTTGGTATTATGACTCAGTTTATTGCTTTATTTTGCGTTTGATTGTGTTTGTAGTGGTGTTTCGGGAGGTTCATATGCTGTGTTTTATAACCATGTTCGTTTTATGTCGTTTTTGATAGTTTTCTTTTATTTATTGTTACTTAGATGTTTTGGTGATTGCTCATCATTTAATTACGATATATATTGCTTGAGTATTTTTTCACGTGTAGGTGTTAACATTCTTCCCATTACTGTTTTTTTTTTTTTTTCCGGCCACCTCCATGCTGCCGTTATTGTTAGTCGCGTTTTCTTTCTTGTCTTTTTAGTCTTGTATTTTTGTTTAATTGTGACAGACGCTTCAGCCCTTCATAATTAACCGATTCCGACCAAACCTGGACACAATGACCAGCGTATTACCTAGTTGTGTCCACAAAGTATTGGTTGCCAGGCAACTACTCGTTGGCTAGCAATGGCCGAAAAAACGCTTTTTCGTACTTTTCACGTTTGAGCTGTAGAAGCATTACTAATGGGCGTAGAATCTGTAGAAACATTACTAATGGGCGTAGAAGCTGTAGAAGCATTACTAATGGGCGTAGAATGCTCTGACTTCTTTAGGCGTAAGCTTGAGGTAATTCCCTATCAGAAGTGCACCATCAGTTTTTTCTCCCCCTCCTCTAGTTTTTGAGTGGCAACCCTGCGAAGATTGGCCTCAGCGTCCCTAGCAGTCTTGTTTAATTATGGCAGGCACTTCTACCCTTCAGAATTAACCGATTCCGACCAAACCTGGACACAATGACCGGCCTATGACCTAGATGTGTTGCCTATCAACGGCTTGCTCAGCCCCTCCATGGCCGTGGGTCCGGAAATTGTTGGGACCCAGTGGCCTGCCCCGGAACCATTTTATCAGATTTCGAATATCGATTTTTCTCTTACCAAATTGAAGAAAAACGTCTGGCGCACCTGGCAATGCAATTTTTATCTTCCTAAACACATCCAATGCTTCTCAGTGAAGCGTGATTTTTTCCCCCCAAAATAGACTGCGTACACGCTGACGCAAACTAAGCAGAGGAGCGAAAAAACAGCACAAAAAAATATCCATATTCTCATCCCCTCAAAAAAATTTCAGCGCTGCTGAAATGGTTTGGAATAACTATATATATGTATTACGAACAAAATCAGTTTATAATATGGGATGTTTCATTAATTAAAAAATTGCGATTTTTTTTTCTTATTTTTTGATGTTTATTGTGTTGATGCAGGTATCGATTTATATCTGTTGTCTGGGTGGTTTAGTTTGTGTCCAAAGAGAGGCGAGAGGTGGCATTTATAGATTCTAACCAGATAAGAGTCCTGCTTTGTGTGTGCAGGCTGAACCGCAATGGCCCACTTAGAGCTGGCCATCGTCGCCAACCGAGTTATTTTATTACTGATTAGTGCGCTTGTAACCTTTTAATACTTGGGGTATCTCCAGTCTGAATTAAATGACTTGGCTGTAACACGATAAAAAAAAATCCGTCTTTGCTCATAATAGGTTATTGGACAGTTCCTAACCCATTCTTTGGAAGGTGGCTGACCAAAGCTGAAGAAAATCGTCTGGAGGTTAGAAGAATTAAGACACCATATTTCGTGAGAGGTTAATATAATTTCCACTTTTTTTTTGTAGTTATTTGTGATGATGTTGGTAACTGTTTGCTTGTGTAATTGTGTGTTGGCCATTCGGTAAATTTATGGCGGAACTTCATTATGCCTAATTGGAAGGCTGTTCTATTGAATAAAACCAACGATTACCGAATCCATTTGGTTGATAGAGAGCGACATTTCTAGAGTATTGCGTTATATTTTATGAGTACGCCCTGATGGATGTGCCGCACCGGTAAATGAATGTAAATAGGCGTAAAACCAGGCTACGTAACACGCAATGAATAGCTAAGTGAATAAATAGCTGTCTGTCTGTCTGTTTGTCTGTGTGATGGGGTGCTGGGGCCCGGAAACTGAATTAACCCCTGTCATAAGTATGAGATACAGGCAAATTCATATCTAAATGTCTCTCTCTCTGTCTGCCTATTTGTCTCTATCTGTTCTGTCTGCCTTTGCCGATGTCTGTCTGTGTCCGTCTCTGTCCGTCTGTTTATCTGTCTATCTATCAGTAGATACATACATACTACATACATATACTGTATATGCACATACATACATACTTACAAGGCATTAATACATATATACACAAGTTTATTTATGTCCACTGGTATACAGTGTGTATTTACCCTCATGCTGACGTCGACCCTGGCAACTTATTCCAGTCAACGCCAGACGATTTTATTCCGCCAAGAATGACACACAAACCTGAGTGTTAATACTGTCTCCCTTATCCCACTTAATTTGGTTCTCCTCTATAGTAGTATATTCCAGTTAACACCAAATTATTTTGCTCATCTGAAACCAATCTGTAGGAGCCTCAGCGTTACCCTGTGATTCATATACAGAAGAAAGTACAGGGATGTGCACAGGTAATCATACAGTACACTGGATTTGTGTCTGTGTACCGGTGTATTGTATTTACCTGTTTCATTTAGACGTAAAGTAATATCAGTCAGTCATTCTGTCTAAACCTGTCTGTCTGTACTTATCTACGTCTTTGTATAATAACTCATGT
>JAGKTI010000341.1:135562-146516 GCA_018397915.1 Birgus latro
GTCACTACTAGCACTTCTACCACTGCTACCCCCACCACTATCACAGCTACCACCACTACCACAGCTACCACCACCACCACTATCACCAGCAGGGGAGCGAGTAAACTCATTAATTGGAATGCAAACTCAATCTGCAACTTGCTATGGGAATTATTTTAGCCTGGTTAAACTAAAGTATTTGCTGGATAGTGGTAGTCGTGGTGATAGTGGTAGTTTTGGTGATAGGATAGTTGTAGTAGTGGTAGTTGTGGTGATGATAGTTGTAGTGATATGATAATTGTGGTGGTAGGATAGTTGTGGTGATAGGATAGCTATAGTAGAGGTAGTTGTGGTGATAGTGGTAGTTGTTGTAGTGGTAGGTATGGTGATAGTGGTAGTTGTTGCAGTGGTAGTCATGGTGGCGGTGGTGGTCGCGGTGATAGTGGTGGTATGTTGGTGGCAGTTGTGGTGATAGAATAGTTGTAGTTGTGGTGAGAGATGTAGTTGTGGTAGTTGTTAGTTGTGATAGTGGTAGTCGTGGTAAATAGTAATAAGACAGTAGTGGTGGTGACAGCGGGAGATATAGTGATAGGGATAGCTGAGGTGACTGTGGTAGTTGTGGTAATGGTGGTGAGTGTGGTGGTACAGGTGGCTGTGGTAAGGATGGTGGTTGTGGTGGTGATCTTTGTGATAGTTATGGTGATCTTTGTGATAGTTATGGTGATCTTTGTGATAGCCTTTTATTCCTATTGGTTGTTTTGATGTTAATAATGGTAGATATGATACTGGCGATAATATACATTGTAATTAACTCTTCATTACTAGTGGTCTTACCTGAGTCAAATCAAATGATCAGGCGGGAGCAATTAAGGGTCCATATTTTGCGTACTAATGGTAGTGGTATTGTTTTTATGGTACTTATGGTGATGGTAGCTGTGACGGGTTGGTGGTAGTTATGATGTGATGGTATTGGTGGTGATGGTAGCCATGATGTTATGGTATTGGTGATGGTGGTATCCTATGATGTAATGGTGATGTGATAAGGTGGTGGTAACTGTGATGTGCTGATGGTAGCTATGGTGGTAACTGTGATATGGTAATTATAACAATGATGACGGTGGTAGTTTTGTTTGAGTGATGTATAGTAGGTTTAGTGACGGAGGTACCCGTAATGGTGACGTGCTAATGGTAATAGCGACGATTAGTTTGGTTCGCGTAGCTATTGGTGATGGCAGTACGGTAGCTGCCGTGGGAGGGGTAGAATTTTCGTAATGATGGTAGTTATGGTTGCTGTAGTGGTGGTAGGTGTGTGGATTGTGATGGTTATAGTGATGTTGGGGATGGTAGTGGCGCTGCGAGTCTCTCATCAAACAGTGGCATTTTCTCACATATAAGCGGCCCAACCCTGCTCGATCCGACCCTACAGTAACTCTTTTGAGAAGCTCAGATCTCAGCAACCACAGGGTCGATCACTGCGTGGTTTGTACCATGTGATAGCCCAGTTCTTTAAAAATTTGTTTTTGACAGGTTTCAACACACGTGCGGTTGACGTGACACGTGACACGCACCAAATACAGCATGTCGAAAATCTTCGAAAGAGTTCCACAGGCCAGACAGTTTGTCGAAAAGGCATGAAAATTGGTAGGCAGACAGCCATCAATATACTCTAGGCATCCTCGGGGAGTAAGGTGATATTTCAGTGCTTTGGGATTTAAATGGCCTCGCTCGTACCTCACCGACAAAGGCGTTTTACTGGTAAAGATACAGTATATGATCGATGTTGTGTTTGTATTGAAAGTATTGATAGCTGTAGGAGTAATTTTAACGTTTGGTAATAACAGTGATACTGGTGATGACTGCGTATAAAGGCAGTTGTGATGATGATTGTGGTGATGATAAATAATATGGTTGTCATCTTCATCATCATCATCATCATCATCATCATCATCATCATCATCATCATCATAGCCTTATTTTCCTGTATTATATAGAGTCGGAGGGATTCAGTAATCGGAACAAGAATGAGCAAAAGTGCATTATCAACAGAATGCCAAGTGAAATGGATCATACCGGTATATAATTTAACTTATTCAAGCTTTCGGAATTCAGGAATCCATCCCACAGACTTAACAGTCCACACACAATGTGCTTTACAGTACATACAGGATACAGACTTATTTTCGTCCACTGCCGAGTTTGAGTATGAGAGAGAGAGAGAGAGAGAGAGAGAGAGAGAGAGAGAGAGAGAGAGAGAGAGAGAGAAACAAACCCTTGCTATAGGTTTTCTATACTACTTTATCTACCTGTTTCTATCCTTTAAGAAATTTATGCTTACGCACCTTTCTTCTCTCGTGTATATATACATATCTGTCTATCTATCTATCTATATATCTATATCTATATCTATCTGTCTGCCTATCTATCTGTCTGTCTACCTATATATATACATACACACACACATTTGCACATCCATTCTCTGTATGACCTTACCATCTGGATTCTTATCTTCTACCCGTATATCAGTACATTTGTTTCAAATCCTGTACATCTTACGCATCCCACATACATTCTCCAATATTTCTGCTGCTCACAGTCTTGAATTTTTAAATACTTATGCCATGCCAGGCTCTCACACTCATACCAATAATTTAATGAGAACACTTACAAAACTTCATGCAGTCATTGTGCAGTTTCTGTGCTCAGAGCTTCATTCCTTTTCAGGGCTATATTAGCACTGGCAGCTTATTGCAACTTCCTTGGGTCTCCGTCCACTCCACTTCCTTTACTTATCACCTGTCTTTTCTGTCACTGTATCTGCGTACTTTAGCTTATCCACCATCCATTCCCTCTCCAGTCACCAGTATATCACGCTGCAAGTTATTTTCTTATCGTTCGTTGTTTTACTCTTGTCATTATTTACTTTCATACCTCGCTGCACGCACTTAAATCAGTCTACAAATTTCCGTTGCTTATTGGCATGTAACCCAAGTTTGAAATCTTACTCCTTTAATCATTTTTCACCAGCTTGTGATGGATGTGATATACTTGATGATGGTACTTGTAACGGGATTAAGACGAAGAATCTAGGCTACGATACTATTAGTGGGTAGTGTTGAGATGGTACTTTCTGTGGTGTTGATGGAGGAAGAGCAAATTTGTGAATGTTTATGATGCTGTGGTTATGACTGCCCTCGTACCAACAGCATCATCATCGTTGTCGTCGTGTGCGAGTCCGCAGGAGAAATGCCTTTCAGCTCTCTCCATTCCCATATGTTTGTTGTTAGCCTCTTCTGTCCCAACCAAACACACTGACGGAGATCATCTTTCTTACAGCTTGTCTGTCTACCTCTTCCTCCCACTTCACTTTAGTCGTCTGTCTGCTGTCTGTTCATCGGAAGACGTGACTCTCCCATGACCATATCTGTTTTTAATGTGACGACAACTCATTTATTGCCGTCAGTTTCCTAAAATAAGAATCCACCTTTTCCCTCCATTCGATACCTAACCTTTATTGTCAACCTGAAACTGAACTTATGCTGAAGTGATATTTTCTTGTACCGTACGAGATTGTGTATTGTCTGAGTAGGCTAATATTATCTTGTCCATTTCTCTCTGAGCACTCCTGACATCACCTGCTAGGGTCTTCGTCGGATTCCAGGTTTCTGATCCTTAAAGTACGGCCGGAAGGACGCGCTGATTATATGCCTTTCTGTTTTGAGACAAAGGTAATTTAATCTGCATGATGTTTTTCTCTACCAAAACCTCTCTATCCCATTCCTGTTTTCCGCTTTTCGATTTAGGAAATGAAATTCTTTACTCTGTTGCTTCTGATATATATATCCCTTAACACATCGAAATGTATCTTTGTCCCCTTTCGATGAATAGACAAAACGATTAAGTGTATCTTAAAGCCTACATTCATACTCCACTAACTCAGTGTTGTTATATTGCGGTAGTACTGATCCCAGATTAGTTAAACCAATTTAATTTGGCATTTTCGTATCTATGGCTGCTGGAGCACTCAGCATTTTTAGTAATTCGATTGTCACCTCAGTCGTAATTTCTGATAATATCCTATAATTAGTGACTGTGGTAACAGGTATAGGAGCTGTATTAAGAGAAGTAAACGGGTGGGAGTTGTTAATGTGATAATTTATAATGTAGGCCTATATCAGTTATTTAAGTGAATCGGTATAAGACATTGAAAGATAATAAATAAAACACGATTTTTTTTTTCGCTGGTGTAACGTTGACTAATTAAAGGAATCCGATTACATACATAGCAAAAAATCCAGCGAACTGTCATGGAATGATGGAGAGAGAATAATTAACGATAATAAATGAAACCCTGATATTCTCCTTATATGGTGGAAATCTGACGAAATATTTTGGAATGTTGATAAACTGCCAGGAGAAAATAAGGTTCAATTATGAAGGTGAATAAAACATGTAATTTGTAGGCCGCCTGGCACCCCTCCCTCGAGACCGTCCTTCATTCCTTCAGCTTCTCCTTCATTCGGTTCTTTCCTTCTTTCCGAAGTTTCTTACTCTGTCGTCTTCGAATTTGCTGCTTTTTCTGGCGTCTTAAATTTTCTTCTCGGATTTTTTCATTTGGATCTGTTTCTTCATCATTTTATGTTTATTCATTTATTTCCGTATCCGTCCTCGAGATCACCAGCCCTACAACCTTTACTTTTTTACTAACTTGTCTTCCATTTATTTCACTTTACTTTAGTCATATCTGAATATTCACCCTTCCTTCATTTCAGGTTTCCATCTTTCTTTATAATAGTCTCCTACTTCTTCCGCCTATGTTTCCTTACTTCTCCCTGTTTTCACTTCCTTGCATCTCTCACTGTATCTTTCCTTAGTTCGCTCTTTTTTTCTTATCATTATTGCTCTCATTTTATTTTTTCACTTCTTTCACTTAATTTTTTATCAGTCTCGTCTTTTTTCGTAATTACTTGGTGTCTTGTCATCCCTGTCTTCCTTCCTTCCCTTTTTCCATTATACTTTTTCCTGTGTCTGCTCTTATTATTTTGATAGAGTTTTCTTCCATCCTTTCTTAACTGATTTCTTTACTACCTATTCTCACCCCCCCCTTTTTTACTTAGACTTTTTTTTCACATCTTCCATAAATTTATCTCCTTTCTGTCCTGAACTCTTACAATCCAGTGATATTTTTTTTCTCTTATTATTCACAAACTCTTCAGCTTAGGTAAGACTCTTCAAGCAGGATAGATTAGATACAGTCTTCATTTATCCCTTTGCTACTAGAGCGCCCACCTGAGTGCATGTAAATCGTCAGGTAACAGCAAGAATGAAAGGTAATGACAAATCCAGGGTGAATACTGTCCAGGTAATACTGTCTTTTCATTCTCCATGCCTTTGGTTTTAGTCCAACTTATCTACTTTTTCTGTTACCTTATTCTACCTTCCTTTCTCTCACCTTCTCTCTCTCTTTTTTTTCTCTTTCTCTGTCTTTATTACACACACACACACACACACACACACACACACACACACACACACACACACACACANTGGTTTTAGTCCAACTTATCTACTTTTTCTGTTACCTTATTCTACCTTCCTTTCTCTCACCTTCTCTCTCTCTTTTTTTTCTCTTTCTCTGTCTTTCTTTCACACACAAACACACACACCCACACACACACACACACACACACACACACTTTTCTTATGTTTGTGTGGTGCACTCCATTTTTGGCTTTTATTTGTCTTCCGTCACCTTCCTTATGGGTCTTTCCTTTACTCTATTATTTTTCCTGCTTTATTCATTTTAATATTGGTCCCTTCTTTATTTATTTATTTATTTTTATTGCATATCATTAGTCGTAGAGGGAATATTCTTTCTTTTGCTCTTCCTCTTCCATCGTTCAAATATTGGTCCTTCAACCTATCGTCTCTTTTTCTATTTCTTTGTTGACGTTTTCCTTTTTATTTTCCTTCCTCCTTGTAGGCATCATTACTTCCTTCGTTACTTTGTTTATTTCTTCCATCATTAGTTCCTTTACCTCTTCTCTCCTCCTCCTTTACCCTATTGTTGCTCCATTTTTCACCTTCTTATTGATCCCTCCTTCACCGTGTTTGTGCTGCTTATTAGGGTTACACCATATGACGATTCATGAATATTTATATCCTGTTAGCTTAGTAAATTGCATATTAAGAGGGGACCTGCTCAGAGACTTATATTTTCCTTATGTTAGGGTAATATGGCAGTTGATCAATACTTCACGCTTAGCACTATAGAATAACTGAAATTTTTCTTATTCTGAAACAGTGAGTATCTGATATTCATGATTTTTTAAATGTTATGAAATAGAGTACGTTTGCAATCGAATAGGAAAATTTGTGCCACAATTTTCCTAACGAAATTTTTGGCAAAAAGCTATATTTTGATTAAAACGTCGCGTGGACAGATATATAGCTTTGAATACCCAACTAGACGTGATTGAATTTACATAGTGAGTTGTTAAGGTTCTTGAGTCTTAGCGGAAGTAGCAGTAATATTACATCATTTAGTATAATTATCCATACTGGTAATTTTACCTTATCCAGAACAAATCACAGAGGATACCACACTAGCAGGTAGACGACACTGTATCATTATGTTGCTGTTTTGTCTTTAACTTTATAGATACATTGTCCATTCTTAGGATATTTCAAGTGACAGGTTTTGAATTGGCCTTGTACTGTGATCATTCTCGCTTCATTCTGTTGGCTTCAGCTAGAGGGATTGATGAGTAGCGTGGAGCCTCGAGCTGTACTCTCCCCTTCTCATTTTCATATAATACATAACACGATAGTACATTATATGTAAAGATTCATAGGTTTCTTGATGTCTGTTTTCATTTGTATTCATGATTCCATCGGGTTATTGTCCTTCACCCTAGTGTAGATTCTTCATCGCTCTGTCAGGATTCGGTCACAACTGAAGAATTGTACCCACGTACTGCAGTCGTATTTACTCTGAGGATACAGCAATTCGACCTTCTACATGTTCAGGTCGGGTGGAGACTGTTTTATGCTCAAAAGTAATTACAATATTAATATGTGGATTTCATTTATACAGTTTTGTTGCCCAAGAGGTGATTGGGGATTTATCGATTCTGTAGTGACACCAGGAGTAGGTTGGTTACATACCCGAAATATATTGGAATTCGGTAGCCTTTTCTCGGACCCCTACACGTTGAAGGGAGTAAAATGGGACTGGTTGGCTTAGTTTTCCATGTTAACAGTTTATGGCACAGTAAAACCAGCTACATCATTTATACCACGTTTACGTCTTTCGTCTCATTATTCTTAACTTTCGTCTTGTTCGGGTTCGTTTGCTCAGTTTCTTGTTTCACCCCATTTATTCCTCCCTTCACCTTATTAGCGCGTCTTCCTACACCCTATTACCGCTCCTACTCCGTCTCCTTCCCCTCGGCTCCCCTTCCCTGGGGACTACTCTCCTTCCCTTCTCCCCTTTCCTCCCCACGTTCCTTTCCCTCCCTCCTCCTCTTCCCTTTCCTTTCCTCTGTCTCTCTCTCCCTCGTACGATTTCTCAGCTCTCCTGATAATAAGGCTAATGATTACTCGTACAATACGAGTAATTACTTAGGCTGAGAATGTTTCAATAACCACTGTAAGATGTTGTGTGATACACAGACGTATGTAGCATGAATTTTAGTAATCATTATTGATGTTTTATAGATAGTGAAGGCGTGAGTGTTCTTATACTGGTGTTCGTTCACTGTAGTTCGTTCTCTCTCTCTCTCTCCCCCAACCACGAGACAGTTAATGATAACAGTAGTAAAACTTTGAAGTTCCTAAGAATCATTCTTAGCTGAATAAGTTCGTCTGGTGTTACCTGGATTAGAATACCAGAGTTGTTCTGACCGTGAGAGGATTATGTAACTTTTCCAAAACAATAGATACCTTTAGACTTGCACTGTGGCAGAGATAGGGATGACCTTGACATACACACATGCAAGCATTCACACATACACGTCCGTTGCCCACCTGCCCTCCCTCACCCAAGCACACAAGCACGAATGTATGCACAAGTTTGCAAGCACATTTATAACTAGTTTTATTCCATGTAAATATCGTCCTTCGAGCATGTTGTTATTAGTTTGTATTGCACTTAAATTTCAATCGCGCCAGTCATTCTTGCTCATGTAAGACTACTTTGCCAACTCATTCTTTCGCTCCCTTTTCTTCTCTTCCTCCTCCATCTGCCAATTCACCCTTCCCATCCCTTCCACCGTTCTGCCCTTCCTTCCCTTCCTCCTTTCCCCCGTTCCTTGGCAGTTCGTCCAGATTACATCATTTAATATTTAGGGAAGGGGGAGGCGGCCATCTCCAGCCATTGTTCCGACGGGAGGGACGGAGGGAGGGAGAACTAAAGGGAAGGAGTTTGAGAAGAAAGGAGAGAGAGCGAGGTGAAGGAGGAAGAAACCAGGACGGGAGGGAAGAATGGGAGAGAAGGTAGACAGTGTAGGGAAGGAAGCAAAGGAGGGAGGGAGAGAGAACTAGAGGGAAGGAGTTTGTGAGAAGAAAGGAGAGTCAGGAGGAGGAGGAAGCCAAGATAAGAGGGGGAAATGGGCGAAAATGAAGTGAGGCTGTAAAGAGGGTGAATATGAGTGAGAGAGAAAGGGAGATGTGGGAGAAACGGTAGAGAATGTGAGTGTGAGGGAGGAACTAAGGGAAGAAGGGTGGGACAACTAGAGAGGAGGTGTTCAGGAGGCGAAAGAAGAAATGTCCAAGGGAAGAGGAGGATTGGGAAAGAATATAGAGGTCGAATGTGACGGGGAGAGAGATGAAGCTAGACTACGGAGGAGTGAATGTGAGGGAGAGAGATGTTGAGGAAGGTCGGGAGAAGTGAGAGAAGGCACAGTTAAGGAGTGCGAGACATTGTAGGGTAAAGGAGAAGGAAGGAGAGAAAAGAAGTAGAGGAAATTATGCTCTAGATTAGTCTAGAATCTGTAAGGCTCACTTAGGGAGGTGGAGAGAGAGAGAGAGAGAGAGAGAGAGAGAGAGAGAGAGAGAGAGAGAGTAGGTCTTGTTCTCTTGGACTTAGTAGGTAGCGTAGGACTTTTTCCTCTTGTAAAACTAAAATATTTGAAGAAAATATTGATACCACCTTTGTATATGTGTCTATCATCCAGTCCTTCTTTGTCCTATCAGGAGCGTATAGAGTCGAGCGTTATGGAGTCGCGACATTTAAGGCGAAAGTTACCAACCTCACTCACCAGTCGAATGTAAAACCCTACAGACCCCATGTGGTCGGGGCGTCTTAAACCACTAGATCACCAGGTATCATTTAGTTTTATAGTTACCATTCAGCGTAGGACATAGTTTTCTTGATTACAGGAAGCTGGCCTGTCACTCAGTGTAGGGTTACCAGAAGATGGTACTACAGCGAGTAAGGCGATTTTTTTTTTTTTTATGTCCGACTCAGGGCATAGGGTTCACAGCCTGCTATCAAGGCCCAGTAGTCCTCCTACATACCATACACCTCTACATGTCACCACTTCGGCGCTAACACTCACCGTCCATACTGAATACATGCTAGGGCTGTCTCATACAGGACTGGTGTATTGGTATTAGCGGGGGTATTTTTACTACATGTCGGCAGGTCGTCTGGTAGATCGGGAAAGTCTGCTTTTAGGCGATTCAAATCCTTAAACTGTTCCCTTCCCCAGCCGGGATTCGATCTGGGTCCATTAGGACTGCAGGCCGCCTCTCTACCGGTTCAGCCACCACCGCCCTCACCTGCCAAAGGAGTATATATAAGTGTAATGTGCAAAAGTAAGTCTGCAACTCCATCACTTTGACAACGTCTGTGTAATTTTTTGCGTGCTGTCTCCAAACGTTATTAGTAAGCTTAGAGGAGACTTGTCAGACTGGAAAGATTAATCATATTCATATGTAAGTACTTCACTAGTAGAATTAATAAAATCGTCTTATAAAAATCGTCTTGTTATCCTTTGTTAAAAGAAGAAAAGCCACGTATTTAAAGTGTTATGTAAAGGGCTGTGGGGAGACTCCCTAAGTCCACGTGAATTCGGTCCAACTTTAGGAAAGTTTAGGAACTTTGAAGTAGGGAGAGAGTGAGGGTGAAAATGAAAGAGAGAAATAATTTAGAAGCTGCAGCAACACCATGACGAACATCACTGGAAAAATAAATGTTTTGATCTCATACACACAACTGGTCTAAGGGCAGAACATCTGTCTGTGTTCTGTGTCCTTGCTGCTGACCTTGAACCTTCTAAAACATTTGGTCTAAATCACATCGAAACTGATTAAGTTGGCCTTGCTATGTGAGCTTGACCTCTGACCTTTCCCTGTGATCTTGACATTTAATTGACGTTTCAGAATTAAAATTTATTCTCTCTTTACCCCAAACCCTGCACAAAATTTGGTCCAGATTGCTAAAAATTATTTAAGCTGACCTTGCGATGTGACCTTGACCTATGACATACTGTTCTCAAAACTATAGGTCAACCTCTTGATTAACTCTCCAGTTCTTCCTCTAAATTTTGTCCAAATCAGACCAAAAGTGTTATTTTGTCCACACGCAGACACATGGGTCAAGCTTTGGCCATACCCTACGGGCTTAACCTTTGGTAAATTGTTCTCAAAACCGATTCACTTCGTCCTTGCCTTAACCGGAATCATTCCACCTAGTTTGATGTAACATAAATCAAATCAAAGCGTTTTAAGTTGATTTTGCTGGGTCAAAAATTTGACACATATATTCAGTATAAACAGGCCGTCCCGGGACTTTCCATACCAACTTCGGATGATTCTGGGGCAAATTTTGAGTGAAATATGAGTTAACTTCTCATTCGTCGCAGAGCTACAATTACTGATGACCTTATGGGTGAAACTTATTTCCTTCATAATTTACCCATCAAGTCATCAGTAACTGTTGCTCCCCGAATGGTTGAGAATTGAATTCATGTTG
>JAGKTI010000342.1:0-10782 GCA_018397915.1 Birgus latro
CTGTATATGCAGAAAAAGAAAGTTATCGATAGAGGCAGACACATATCGATTAAACAATACATAGATAGAGAAAGACTGATAGAAATAGGCAGACAGAAATTTTTAACACTGACAAAATTGTTGCTTTGTACTATCATTTTTTTTTTGAAAATTCTAATAATGATGAAAATGCTTACTGCAGTTAATATTTGTTGAATTTTTCAATACTGATAAAATACTTATTACTATCACAATCTTTTGTGGAAATTTAAAAATAAAAATAGTTTTAGTGTTACTTGGTACCATCATTTTTTGTGGAAGTTTCTAATATTGTCAAATTCTTGCTTGATTCCAAAATGTTTTGTTGAAATTTTGAATAATGATCAAATTGTTGCTTACTATAATAATTTTCTGACGAAAATTCTAATACTGATTAAAACACTACTTGCTGCATATTAATAGTACTTTGATCAATGCCTTACTTCCTACCATCATCTTTTTTTTTTAAGTTTTTAAAATGATTTGCTTGAATGTTGCTTGGTACCATAATTTTTGTGGAAGCTTATAATGTTGTTAAATCCTACCATCAAAATTTTATGAAAATGGTCAATATTGACCAAACTGTTGCTTTTTACCATAATTTTTTGTTGAAATTTCTAATACTGATCAAAATGCTGCTTGCTTTTGTTAATATATATATATATTTTTCATTGTACTATAATTTTTTTTTCTGGAAGTTTGTAAAACTGTCAAACTGTTACTGGCTACAATCATTTTTGTGCGATTTTTTTTTAATATTGACCATTTTGTTATTTGCTATTTACCATATCATATGGTGCTCGAAACACAATCTCTTATTAGTGTAAATGGTCATTTTTATTGCATGAAAACTTGGAATATAGCTGGGTTTAAAATTAAGTGAAGATGTCCACGGGATGGAATACTGAATGGCGCCTGAAGGCCAAAGGGAAAGCACTATAATGTGATTAAAGATCTGCAATTTTCCCTTTGGCCTTCTTGCGTGATTCTGCGTTTCACCCAGTGGACGATTTCACTTGATTACGGTACTTAGTGTAAGTGCTGATATATCCATTGACTCACTACTCACAGTACACTGAATGTTAGTCTGGATTTTGCAGGACCTATAGTTATATACAATAGAGATTTATATAATACTTCTTTAACCATTTATTTTTACAATAACAGAACAGAAGAATGAGAAACTAGTGAATAAAATATAATAATCCATACACTAGATTAGAGGTGCCCTCCATTCAGAAAAAAAAAAGAATCTGTAACAGTTGAACCTGAACATCCACAGGTTGAAGTTTGGCGGGAAACCACTCTGGAGAAGTTAGTTCCAAAGAGACGCAGTACAGAGAATAAATGAATTCTGATATGCAGAAGTTCTGCATTATGGCAGTGTGGCAGTCCAGTCATGAGTGCTACCAGATTTCCATGTAGCACGAGGGAAGGCGTGGAAAGGTGGTACAATGGATACATCTTCGTCTGAGCACTTGCCAAAAAAGTATTTGTAAAATAATGCAAGGGAGGCAACATTTCTTCTTACTGGGAGGTAGCTCATTTGTAACAGCAGGGTTTTTAATAATCATAATAGCTTTCTTCTGACTTTTGTCCAGTTGTTTTAGTGCAACCTCTCCACATCCATTCCACAAGGGTGAGCAATATTCCAGCTCAGAGTACACATGACTCATGTAAATTATAACTAACTGCTCGTCAGCAAAGAAGTTACGGACTCTGACAATAATCCAAGTTTCTCTGAAGTGGTTTTAGCAAGTGACCTAACATGGGAGGTCCAACTGAGGACATTGTTAAGTGAAACTGAGAATTTCAATAAAGATGGGAATATTAATGGCGATAGGAATCGGACAATATCTGTCTGTTGGTAAACTGTACAGTATATGTCTGGTTTTCCTAGTGTTAAAAGAGACAATGTTGTACTGTCCACATTCACAAGTCCTAATTTATGGACATTGCTGTACTGAGTTGTGAGTTGGAGATATTAAACTTTGTAAGTAGGTGTTTATGTGTAAATGAGCCATGAAGTGTTGAGTCATTTGTATGTGAATGAATGGGATTACGAGTTACAGATAAGAGATCACTAATATAAATTAGGAGTAGGGTTGGAGGCAGAACTGATCCTTGTGGCACAGCGGTATTAAACGAGTGGAACTGGGAATATACATCATCTAAATTTACTCTTCTTTCTGTCTCTGAGGTATGAGGAAATCAGCAGAACACAGGATGACAGGACTTAGCAAGGGAGTTTGGATAGCAAGGAACGGTACCACACTCTGTCAAAAGCTTTAGAAAATCAAGGGTTACTGCATGGGTT
The DNA here is from genome assembly GCA_018397915.1 of Birgus latro. Classification (NCBI taxonomy): domain Eukaryota; kingdom Metazoa; phylum Arthropoda; class Malacostraca; order Decapoda; family Coenobitidae; genus Birgus; species Birgus latro. The sequence continues at coordinate 2,336 of JAGKTI010000342.1, forward strand.
TCTCCATGTTGGTCAATTGACTCATGGATGGTATGAGTAAAGAGATTGAGTATATCAACAGTGGATCTTTCATGGCGAAAAACATACTGTCTGTCACTAATCAAATTGTTGCATTCAAGATGTCTAACTATGTGCTTATTTTTACAACCTCATCTACTTTACAAAGAGATGTGATAGCTATTGGTCTGTAATCAGAGGGGTCAGAGGAACTTCTTTTCTTCAGAAATGGGTGGATATTGCCTTTTTCCATGAATTAGGGAAAGAAGAAGCAGGTATGCATAGTCTGAATAATTCAGGCAGAGCAGGAGCAAGTTCTGGGGAACATTTTTTCAAAACAACTGGGGGAATTCGAACTGCATCTAGAGTTTTGATGGGTGGTAAATTATCTAGGGAGGAATTTACGTATCTTGTCTGTATCTTATTTGGAACAGTTTCAGGAGAGTCAAGTTCTAGTACAGGGACATTCTGCCTGACTTCCTTTGAAGTAGAATTTCTGACAGATGTGCTGGCAAGGATGTTCACTTTACCATGAGGGTCATAATAGTGTTACCATCTGATGATTTTTGTGGGAGAATGGGTGATGCCTTGTTACAATTATTACTGAATGAACTGAGAGTTGACCAGAATATTCTGTTGTGGTTCAAAACTAACTTATTTAAATTTGAAGCCCATAATAAAATTTTCAGGATATTGCTGTCATGGGCCAACCAGTACAAGCGCCATCAGCACTAATATTACCTTGTCCCTCACCTGCATGTGTTGTTCTGTCTGATTTGTAGTATCTGCGTTTTTTCCCAGGTCATGGTGGGCTATGATAGAAATTATAGTTAAGATAAAGTGAAGTACAGTTCCACAACCTCTGAATCTGATTGACTACTGAAAATATGTCTTTAGTTTTACCTTTTGTGTGCACTGCAATATTATATCCCAAAAGTCAACATGTGTTCTACTAAAGAAAAAATAGATACTGTTTTGTTTCCTTAATACATAACAAAATAACGGTATTCTAACTCAACCACTTCCCAGGTAGCTGGGTCATTGTTCCAAGCAGTGAAAGGAAGCAGTGCATACATGTGTAAGTAGACTAGTGCCCATAATGCACTAACAGTTTACCGAGATATGGATACCTAGTTTTCCTTAATTCACTCCTCTACAGGAGTTATACACATTAGTGTATTCATCTGTATAAACGTACACTTCAGAGTATGAAACGATGCCTTTGACTAAATAATGAAAAAGCACTCATAGATTGCAAAAACCAGTGTCTTATTATTGGTCTAAAAGCCGAACATGTGATTTTCCCTTGTGACCCTGACCTCAACCAATTGTTCTCAAAATCTAATTACCTTACTTTTGAATGAGCCCTCAACACTTCTACCAAGTCTGATCCCAGTTGTATCAAAACTACTTGAGGTGAAGTTATCCAGCGACATTGATTTTTTACATTTTGCTCTTCAAAGGAATAGGTCAACATAGTATTTGATCCCAAACTTTACACAATGTTTCTTACATTTGTTACAAATCAGAAAAAAGAATTGTTAGCTCTTTTGTTTGCAAAAACACATACAAATCGAAAATTTATCATGTTTTGTGATCTTGACTTTTGCCTGATTATTCTTAAAATAATCCATCCATTTTTCCTTTCACTATGTTTGCTTTAAATTGGATCATATTTATGTGATTTGATCTACCATGTGACCTCCTCCTTTAACCTGGTCTCGTTATCTTGGTTTTCGAATGACTGTTTTCAGAATTGAATTTGTTCATACTTGTCTTACCCCAGTCCTTCAGCCAGGCCTGGGCTAGAGTAAATCCAAATACTGTGTTTACATCACATGTGTGCGATATTTGATCTTGTCTTGAGATCTTACTTTTTGGCTAATTATAATTACCCTCAAATTCGACTCCCTTCATTCTTGCCGTACCTACATTCTTTCTTCTAGATTATGTACCATAACTCTTTTAAAAACTATTCAAGGAGTCTTTGTCATAAAAGAAATATATTTTTGTTTTTTATATTAATAAGCATTGCATAATTTCAGTTCATAAGTAGATGGTAGAGAGTAGACTGTAGCACCAGTCGAACAGGGCAGTACTCTCTAGGTGGATGGAAAGCTGATAAAAGAAAGAGTTGGACCTCCCATTTCATCAGCCCTCGGGAGTAGATTCTGACCATCCTCCTTTGTTGAACTTTTCCAGTGTGTCAGTAACACAGAGAGTAGTCCATCTTGCTCCTCTATACAATATCCTCCAATATCCTATACAATATCCTCTCCCAGTGATAGCCAAGAGATATGCCAGGAACCATTGTCTGACTCACTCTTTCATTTCTGCAACATTCACGGCCTTTCCTCTAAAATTCTTTGTTTTGAACACCATCTCTCTTACTCAAAACCTCAACTTCTCTTCCTTACAGAGACTCAGCTGTCTCAGGCAACTGGTAGCAAACCCTTCTCTGTATCCTACTACCTTCTCTATACTCACTTAAAAGCCAAAGGTGGCAGTTGTGTATATGTACACAACAACATTATAATGTTCTCGTGTTCTTGAATCTTCTGAATTCTCTACACTATTCTGTCATGCTCTGTCTTAATATATCTGCGCTGCTTACTTTTCTTCTATTTCTACTGACTGTGGGAAATTCTTTGACTATCTTGCTTCTAAGATGTAGCACATTGTATCAGTTTCTTCTTTCTCAGAAATCTGCGTTCCAGGTGATTTCAATGTTCATCACCACCTTTGGCTCTCCTCTTCTTTCGCTGATCCACCAAATGACGAAGCCTACATTATTTATATCCTTAATGACCTAGAGCAGCTTGTGCAGCACCCTACCTGTATCCCTGACCACCTTGAAAAGAGTTCCAACATACTTGACCTCATACTGATCATCTCTTCTCTCCGCCAGATTCCTCAGATCACAACCTTATCACTTAACTTGTCCTATCGTCCCACTAAGGCCTGTTGACCCTCCCAAGATGCAGCAGTTTTGGCACTGTGGAGCTGGTGATTGGGAGGCCCATAGGCAATACTCTTTGATTTTCTCTTGAATGATTATTGCTTTCATGGCTGAGAGCCATCTGAGCGTGTCTTACACATTACAGAGGTTAATCTCTCACGCATGGAAGCTTATTTTCCTTTCTCTCATCCTTTGACTAATGTGAAAACCTTTTTTTAAGCACGCATGTTCTAATGCTGTCCACAACAAGGAGAAGGCCTTCAAAAGGTACTGTAGCCAACTCACCCCTGAATCCCTTCTCTTTTATATTTCTACACGGAATCATGCTAAGTTTGTCTCTCACTCTTCTATTAATTTCATTCGTCCTAAATGCTCTGAACTCTCCAACTGTTCCTTCTGGCACCTTCCCAAATACCTTTCTAACAATTTTACTTGATCATCTTTCCCTCTTCTTTTCCGTTCTGATGACTCTGTAGCAGTTTCGTCTACTGATATAGCATAACCCTTCAGTCAGACTTTCTCCTCCAGTTCCACCTTGGACAGTTCCTGTACTGTTCCCCTATAACTTCCCCCTTCGGACTTCTTCGTGGCTGACATAAAAATTGCTTTGATGTGTTTTCTGCCATTACTAGCCTCAGCACTAATCAGGCATATGGGCCTGATGGGTCTCCCCTGTTGTCCTCAAGAACTGTGTTTTTGTGGTTACACCTTGCCTAGGTAAATTCTTCTGCTATTGTCTTTCAACATGTATCTTTCCTTCTTTCTGGAAGTTTGCTCTCATTCAGCCTGTCCCAAAGAAAGGTGACTATTCCCAGCCCTCTATCACCCAATTGCTTTAACATCTTGTATTTCTAAAGTTTTTGAATCAATTAAAAAATATATATATGCACTTTCCTATCAAAACCTTGTTTCTGATCGTCAGTATGGATTCCACCAGGGACACTCAACTGGTGATCTCCTCATCTACCTTTCAAACTCCTGGTCATCCTTCTTTCGGGACTTTGGGGAAAGCTTTGCCACTGCACTTGACATCTCAAAAGCTTTCTTTCAAATCTGACAATAATCTTTAATTTCCAAAAGGCTCTCTTACCTCTTACAGTTTCTATCCTCCCTATCTGTGTCTTCAGCTCTAGCTTCCTTTCTGGTTATTCTACAGCTGCTATTGTAGACCGCCACCATTCTTCTCCTAGGGCCACCAATAGTGGCGTTCCTCAGGTCTCTGCCCTGTCACCATCTCTCTTCCTTTATTTTTATCAATGATCTTCTGAGCTGTACCTCTAACCCTGTGCATACATTCGCTGATGACTCCACTCTTCAATTTTCTAACTGCTTCCCTTAGCATCAATGTCGGCAGTGTCTTTAACAAATAAGGGATGAGGCTATGGCACGCTTAATGTCTGACTTGGGTCATGTCTCTGATTGGGGTAAGAGTAATCTTTTTTTTTTTTTCTAATGCATCAATAACTCAGTTCTTACATCTTTCGACCCGTCAGAATCTACCACAGGAATATCGTCTAATTTTTAGCAATACCCAACTCAATCCTGGATCATCTTTGAATGTACACAGAGTTTGGTTCTCGGGATTTATCTGGGAAAGATCATATTACCTCTCTCGTAAAATCTGCTTCTAATAGATTAGTTGTGCTAAGGTGACTCTGTGCCTTCTTTACCCCTGCAGAATTACTGTCTTTTATACACAGGTTTTATTCGGCCCTGTGTAGAGTACAAATGTCATGGCTATAAATTATCATAATAAAATGTTTAAATAGCATAGTAGCATAGTAGTCTAGACAGTGAGTGAGATAGGGAAGTGAAAAGGAAATGACGCTTACATATTCTCTGAGGCCTGCCAGATTGCAAGGTGTCACCTGACTAGCTCACAGTAGGAAGTAACATAGCTCGCACTTTTGTACCGTGGGAAGATGACCAAGAAAGAGACATACACACATACAGGGTACTAGAAGGTTCCGGGGCATGCCTAGTCCACGTGACAAGGTTTTTCCTACACCAGAAAGGATGGGACGTAGATCAGAATTGTGAGAGAGAGCAGGGAGAGAGGAAGAAGGGAGAAGAGGAGAGGAGAGCGAAAAGAGGGGGTCTAAGAGAGAGAGAGAGAGTGTCGTGTGAGAAAGAGTAGCTAGCAGCTTATCAATCAATATTAATCTCAGTTTCCCTTTGAAGACAATAAATCTGCAATCAACCACAAGTCATCTTTATCTCCTCCCATCATTGACAACAGGTGAACTGAGGTTATCTTTACAACATATTATTTTTAACAACAAAAGAAACTTCTCTATAGAACTACAACCCTCGGCAACGACTACAACATAACTCTCGTGTGGGAAGGGGCTCTCCATATACATCTCTTCTCAACAAAATAAAATTAAAGGCTTTTCGTCTCGTTAACGCTCTTCCCCTTACGGGCTCCCTTCATTCTCCATCTCTTCGCCGCACTTTTGCATCTTTATCTCTTTTCTTTCGCAATTTCAATGGTCACTGCTTCTCTGAATTGTCTGCATGCATCCCCCCACCACTATGTTGGGCGAGTAGCACCCATCTAGCAGCAAACTCTCATCCCTCTTCTGTCCAACACCTTAATGCAAGAGTTAACTCTTATTTGCAGCTCTACATGTATGCAACAGGTCAACTCTGGAACTGTCTTGCTCTGTAGGTATTTCCTACTACCTAGTACCAGAAGTCTTAAAGGTAGTGCGTCCATACATCTCAGTTTGAACGGATTATGAATTTGGCGCTGTATTGTCTTTTTTTTTTTTTTCCTTGGGGGGAACAATTTGTAATCCTGTATCCTTTCGTTCCTTCTTCTGTGCATAATATATAAAAAATGAACAAAACAAAACTAACCCTTGGGCGTGGCAGTGGAACGTCCTGTAGTAGCAGTTCTTGTAGTTTGCTCTGTACATAATGTGCAACGTAGTGCTTTGAGACTTGTTCCGGGAAGCTTCGCGTACTGTGAGAAATGAGTTGGAGGATTCTTCTGCTTTGCGATCTCTCGCTCCCTCTTGTAAAATATGTTCGTAATCTATACTCCTCGAGCAACCTAACATTTTTGTTCTCGATATATTAGTAAAGATGTCTGCCTCTCCTATAATTTCTTACGCAACGTTGCTGACTCGGTGAAAGCGACAGTAAAGACGAGGGAGAGAAGTAATAACAAGGAAGACGATAACAAGGAGGAGGGAGAACGGGGGAAGGGAATCGAAAAAGAATGGGAAAGAGATAGAGACGGTAATTATGATGGGAAAAGAGAATACGATAAAGGGAAGTAAGACCGAAACGAAACAGTAGTGGTACTAGAACGAGAACTATTGTGAAATTTGAATGGTGATGAAGGAGGGGGCGCTATGGAAGGGAGGAAGACACTGATGATGATGAGTGGTGAAAGCGAAAGGAAGAGATATTTGGTACCGGGTTGTGTGAAATGGAGGAGATAGACAAGGAGAGGAACTTGTGGGAGGAAGAGGAAAGAACGGAGGGAGGGAAATGAAAAGGAATGAAATAAGGAAGAAGACTGAAGAGAGATACAATGAGAGAAAGGTATATGGAGGAAAGGAAGGAGAGAGAGGAGTGGAGAGGGGAGGAAGGAGTGAGAAACGTAAGGAGGGCAGAAAATAGGAGAAAAATACAGAATTAATAAGGGGAGGGAGATGATAAACGAAGGACGCAAGCAAAGTGCAAAAAGGAAAAAAAAAAAAAGGAGGAGAATCAAGAGGGAAGCAAAGAGGAAGAGGAGCAAAGAGGAAAAGAAGAATGGATAGAAGCAAGTAAAAGGGGATGGAAGAAGGAAGTTGTGTAATGAAAATAGAGAGAAAGGATGTAAAGAAGAAGGAAAGAAAGGAGAAATATGCGAAAGAAAGAAAGGGGGAAGAAAAGTTGGGAGTGAATAAAGGAGAGAGAAGATTAACGAGAGAATGAAGGAGTAAGAGAAGTAAAGAGAGATATGACAAGAGAGAAGGGGACAGGAGCAAAAAGGACAGGATGTCAAGAGAGGAGTAAACACTGGAAGAGATTGAGGAGTCAGGAGAGATGGTAGGGGTGAGTGGAATAACGAGGGAAGGTGATGATAATTCAACAAAGGAAGGAGAGAGAGAAGTATAAAGGAAGGACGGAGATAGAGTGAGAATGGCCTAATTACGTGTATGGGTTACGAAAAAGTGGGAGAGGGACTGAAAAAAAGTGGGCAGGATTTGAAACAAGAGGACTGAGGATCAGAAAAATCTGATGATTCGGCATGGTTATGGATCAGATGAGAGAGAGAGAGAGAGAGAGAGAGAGAGAGAGAGAGAGAGAGAGAGAGAGAGAGAGAGAGAGAGAGAGAGACTTATTGAAGAGGAAAGAGTGTGAAAAGAAAATAAACTTTCCAAAAAGTTAGACAACATGAAGAAAAGAAGATAATATTTTCATGAGTAGGTAAGAGTGAATATGAAACAAACAGAAGGCTTATGAAAATATTCTGCCCTTCCTCTCCCTGCAGGTTCAAGGAAATCTCTTGTCCCTGAGCCCTCCGACTCTTATATCTCGGGTCACCCCTCGCCCTAGTTATCAACACCAGGTGAGGTGGGAGAGGGGAAGTCAAAAGAACGATGGGGAGAAGGGGAGGCAGAGAGAAGAAATGAAAGTGGATGGAAAATGTGGAAAGAAGTAAAGGGGGAAGACGAGAGTGAGAGGCAAGACGGGAGATGATAAGTTGATGAAGGAGGTCGCAGATAATATGTAGTACATCACTGCATGTTATAATTTCACATCATCTTAGCATTCCTTTCTCCATTTATCCAGAAACTGTCTCCTTAAATTTCAGTTTGTTAATCATCCATTATTCATGCACTGTTTGTCAAAGCCAATGGATTACATTTCTCTAGCCATGCGTGTTACGTTTGCTCAGCGGAAGTTGGAATGGACTAGGTAGATATTGTACAATATTTACGTTTCTTATTGACCTTTCACTATCATGTTTAATTTTTTGTTTGCCTTTCTTTTTCAATATTTCCATTGTTAATTTGAAAATATAGGTCCTACGTTACAACAGTATTTCCCGCTGTCGGTTTTAAGTCCCATTGGAAATGTCATAACTGTGGGCTGGAGTGTAATACTTCTCCCATACTCCAAAACACTCACCTTCGTTTTAGCCCCTCAACTGTATCTATTTAGGCTTAAGGTTAATTATATAGAATGGTGCCTAAACCCTTCTATCGTTCCTAATTTTCATCTAGGAGATTTCAGTGGATTAAGAGTTTATTTTAGAGCCGTATTCCATGGGGGGACAAGTAACTTTAGGGAGAATCAGGTCATTGGGGATCCCCAGGTCATAGGGGAGGGGCAGGAAATGGGTGGGAAGTGCGCCAGGACACAGAGGAAGCTGAGGTCATAGGTGAGGGACAGGATATAGGTGGGAGTGTAGTTCGCCAGTGAGAAATATGATGAGCAAATAATATAATACACAGAGGCCAAGATGGATAATAATATCTCTTCAGAA
>JAGKTI010000342.1:11043-22216 GCA_018397915.1 Birgus latro
AAACAAACAGAAGGCTTATGAAAATATTCTGCCCTTCCTCTCCCTGCAGGTTCAAGGAAATCTCTTGTCCCTGAGCCCTCCGACTCTTATATCTCGGGTCACCCCTCGCCCTAGTTATCAACACCAGGTGAGGTGGGAGAGGGGAAGTCAAAAGAACGATGGGGAGAAGGGGAGGCAGAGAGAAGAAATGAAAGTGGATGGAAATTGTGGAAAGAAGTACAGGGGGAAAACGAGAGTGAGAGGCAAGACGGGAGATGATAAGTTGATGAAGGAGGTCGCAGATAATATGTAGTACATCACTGCATGTTATAATTTCACATCATCTTAGCATTCCTTTCTCCATTTACCCAGAAACTGTCTCCTTAAATTTCAGTTTGTTAATCATCCATTATTCATGCACTGTTTGTCAATGCCAATGGATTACATTTCTCTAGCCATGCGTGTTACGTTTGCTCAGCGGAAGTTGGAATGGACTAGGTAGATATTGTACAATATTTACGTTTCTTATTGACCTTTCACTATCATGTTTAATTTTTTGTTTGCCTTTCTTTTTCAATATTTCCATTGTTAATTTGAAAATATAGGTCCTACGTTACAACAGTATTTCCCGCTGTCGGTTTTAAGTCCCATTGGAAATGTCATAACTGTGGGCTGGAGTGTAATACTTCTCCCATACTCCAAAACACTCACCTTCGTTTTAGCCCCTCAACTGTATCTATTTAGGCTTAAGGTTAATTATATAGAATGGTGCCTAAACCCTTCTATCGTTCCTAATTTTCATCTAGGAGATTTCAGTGGATTAAGAGTTTATTTTAGAGCCGTATTCCATGGGGGGACAAGTAACTTTAGGGAGAATCAGGTCATTGGGGATCCCCAGGTCATAGGGGAGGGGCAGGAAATGGGTGGGAATGTGCGCCAGGACACAGAGGAAGCTGAGATCATAGGTGAGGGACAGGATATAGGTGGGAGTGTAGTTCGNGCCAGTGAGAAATATGATGAGCAAATAATATAATACACAGAGGCCAAGATGGATAATAATATCTCTTCAGAACCGTTTAGAACTAATAATTTAGACCCAAGATGGTTACAGATTAAAATCTCTTTTAGGCTAAAGGAAAGGAATATATGGAAAAATAAAATGTGGAGTGGAACACTTGCGTAACCGGTACGCGATTTTGAATAGGGATGTGAAGAGGAAGATACGGAAAGCAAAGCGAGGTTATGAAATTAAAGTTGCTAGTGAATCGAAAGAAAACTCCAAGGGTTATAGCCAAATGTACCGTATGAAAAATGAGAACAGGATAGGACCTCTTAGAACAGAGTCAGGTAACATTACCAGTGAAGATAAAGAAATATGCTCTGTCCTAAACAATTACTTTGTACCAGTATTTATCAAGGAAAATCTAGACCTGCTTCCTGAAGTAGCAAATATTTACGATGATAATCCGGACAATATTCTTAGTAAAATAAACGTTAGTAAGGAGGGCGTATCAAAAGAAATAATTTAAACCTAAAAATCGCCAATTCCGGACGATATATATGCAAAAATTATAACAGAAACCAAAGAAGAGTTATATCAGCCACTTTTAACGTTATTTAGTTTTTTATTTTTTATTTATTTTTTTTTATTCATTTTTTTTTTTAATGCAGGAAAAGTTCCCGAGGCGTGGACGACCAAAAACGTAATGCCCATTTTTTCTAAAGGGCGATAAAGCATCTGCGTTGAATTATCGTCCGATAAGCCTAACGTCAATAGTAAAAAAAATAAAAAATGCTAGAGTAAGTTTCGGCACATAAAAATAAGGAAATACTTAGAAAGATTTAATCTTATAAAAGAAAGTCATCACGGATTCAGGCAAGGACGATCCTGCCTCACAAACTTCTTCTTCTTCCCAGATGTCTATGAGGCAGTAGACAGCGATAAAGCTTGCGATATTATTTATCTGGACATTAGTAAACTTTGTGATAGGGTCCCACACGAAAGTTAAGTAAGAATGGTTAGAGTACACGGTATAGAAGGCGAATTGATGGATAGAATCCTGGCTGAAGGGACGAAAGCAGAGAGTACTATATTAATAAATGGAACTAAGTTGGATTGGGAATTAGTAACCTACGGTGTACCAAAGGGATCAGTACTTGGTCCTTTATTATGTATCTGTATATAGGAGCCACGTTGTTTGTTTGTCCTTCAGTCACGCACAAACCAAGGGACAGAGACCCCCAGACTCATATATATTCTAAATTAGGATGAGCCAAGGATGGTTGTAGGGGGGGAGGTCAAAATTCAGATCTGGGTCATTTGAGGTCACCAGCAGAGTGTTTGCCTTTTTGATCCGGGCAACGCCGAGCATCCCTACGAGCCAATTTTTTATATGAAGACTCACATGGCCTCCAGTTCGGATATAGGCTATGTGAGGTTGACTCTCGAAGTCGTTTGAGCTCACTGGTTGGAGGTCATTTGAGGTCGTCAGTAATTCACGCTCGAATGACTGGACCAAGCAGCCCAATTTTGGCAGGGAGCCTCACATGACCTCCAGTTCGAGCATAGACTTTTTTTTTTTTTAATGTGCAAGGAAGAAGGAACCAAAGGTCATGGGCCTGCAAACTGTCCCTTTCAAAAATAAACAAAAACAAAACAAAAAGAGAACCAAATTCAAGATCATTTCGAGATGCATGGGCGCAGTGCGTTTGAAGGACTGGAGATCATAGGAAGTAGGAAATACAGACAGAGGAAGACAGTTCCAGAGTTGACCAGCAGTTGCAAAAATGAAGGACTGGGAATAACAGTTAACTCTTGCTTAAACAGTTGGACAGAAAAGGGATGAGAGGTTGTTGCTAGACGGGTGCTACGTGCCCGTCGTAGAGGTGGAGGGATGCAAGCAGACAGTTCAGAGGAACAGTAGCCATTGAAGTAGCGATAGAAAAGAGATAAAGATGCAACAGTGCGGCGAAGAAACAGAGGTTGAAGGGAGCTAGTAAGAGGAGTAGAGTTAATGAGACGAAAAGCCTTTGACTCCACCCTATTGAGAAGAGCTGCATGTGGGGAGCCTCCCCACACATGAGAGTTGTACTCTAAACAGGGGCAAATAAAACCCGTGTACAAAGTCATCAACTGTGCAGGGGTAAAGAAGGTTCGGAGTCGGCTTAGCACACCTAATCTCTTTGAAGAAAATTTCACAAGAGATGTAATATGTTCCTTCCAAGATAAATCCCTAGTGAATGAAACCCCAAGCATGTTCAAGGATGATGCAGGAGCGAGCTGGAGAGTGGGTACTCCTGTGGAAGATTTTGGCGGGTTGATAGGTGTAAGAATTGAGTCTTTGATGCATTAAAAACAACAAGATTATTTTTACCCCAGTCAAAGATACGAGGCAAGTCAGACATTAGGTATGCCATAGCCTCATCCCTTGTTTGCTGAAGCAACTGCTGAGATCGACGTTGCGGGAACAGAAAGGATGAAAGGTGAAGGGTGGAATCATCAGCGTATGAGTGGATAGGGTTAGATGTACAGCTTAGAAGGTCATTGATGAATAAAAGGAAGAGAGTTGGTGATAGAACAGAACCCTAAGGAACACCACTGTTGATAGATCTAGGAGAAAAGCGATGGCCGTCTACAACAGCAGCTATAGAACGACCAGAAATAAAGCTAGAGATGAGGGCACAGATAGAAGGATAGAAACCTTAGGAGGGCAGTTTAGAAATTAAAGATTTATGCCAGACTCGATCGAAAGCCTTTCAGATGTCAAGTGCAATGGCAAAGCTTTCCCCAAAGTCCCGAAAGGAGGATGACCAGGAGTCCGAAAGGTAAGTGAGAAGATAGCCAGTGGAGCGTCCCTGACGGAACCCATACTGACGATCAGAAAGAAGATTGTGAAAGGAAAGATGATTTAAAATTTTTCTGTTAAGAATAGACTCAAACACTTTTGAAACACAGGATGTTAAAGCAATTGGACGATAGTTAGAGGGTTGGGAATGGTCACCCTTGTTTGGGACTGGCTGAATGAGAGCAAACTTCCAGCAAGAGGGAAAGGTACAAGTTGATAGACAAAGGCGAAAGAGTTTACCTAGGCAGGGTGTAAGCACTGAAGCACAGTTTTTGAGGACAACAGGAGGGACTCCAACAGGCCCATATGCCTTGTTAGTATTGAGACCAGTGATGACTGTACATACATTAGCTGAAGAAATTTTAATGTCAGCTATAAGGAAGTCAGAGGGAGGAACTGGTGAAGGAACAGCACCGGAATCGTCTAAGGTGAAATTGGAGGAGAAAGTCTGAGCGAAGAGATCTGCTTTGTCAGTAGAAGAAACAGCTACAGAGACATCAGAGTAGAAAAGAGGAGGGAAGGATGATGAGGTAAAGTTGTTAGAAAGAGTTTTGGCAAGGTGCCAGAAGGAGTGTGAAGAATTCGAGTAGGAGAGTTGAGAACATTTAGTGCGGATGAAATTATATTTAGCAGAACGAAGAACAGACTTAGCATGATTCTGGGCAGAAACATAAGAAAGATGTGATTCAGGGGTGGGTTGGCTCCGGTACCTCTAGTAGGCCCTCTCCTTGTTGCGGACAGCATTAGAGCAAGCGTGACTAAACCAAGGCTTTCTTTCATTAGACAAAGGATATGAGAAAGGAATGTATGCTTCCATGCCCGAGAGAATAACCTCCGTAATGCGTAAGGCACACGCAGGTGGCTCCCGGCCATGGAAGCAATAATCATTCCAGGGAAAATCAAAGAAGTACTGCCTGAGGGCCTCCTAATCCGCAGCTCCAAAGTGCCACAGACGACGTTTTTTTGGAGGGTCCCCAGGCCGCACAGAAGCGATAGGACAGGTTAAGATAATAAGGTTATGATCGGAGGAGCCCAACGGAGAAAAAAAATTAACAGTATAAGCAGAAGGATTAGTTGTTAGGAAGAGATCAAGTATGTTGGAGCTCTCTCCAAGGCGGTCAGGGATACGGGTAGGGTGCTGTACAAGCTACTCTAGGTCGTTAAGGATAGAAAAGGTGTAGGCTTGTTCACCAGGTGGATCAGTGAAAAGAGAGCAGAGCCAAAGGTGGTGGTGAACATTGAAATCTAGTAGAATGGAGATTTCAGAGAAAGGAGAAATGGATAGAATGTGTTCCATCGTAGAAGTAAGATAGTTGAAGAATTTTTGATAGTCAGTAGAATTAGGCGATAAGTAAACAGCACAGATATATTTAGTCAGAAAATGACAGGAGAGCCCAAGCCAGAGAGTAGAGAATTCAGAAGAATCAAGTTCAGGAACACAAGAGCAAAATACTGTAGGTCGTTGTGTACATATACACAACAGCCACCTTTGGCTTTGAAATGAGTATAGAGAAAGTATGAGGATCAGAAAAGGATTTGCTGTCGGTTGCCTCAGACAGCTGAGTCTCTGTTAAGAAAAGAAGGTGAGGTTTAGAGGAGGAGATGTGGTGTTCCACAGAAAGAAAGTTAGAAGAAAGGCCGCGAATGTTGCAGAAATGAAGAATTGAGTCAGACAATGGTTCCAGGCGTGAGTCATCACCGGGAGAGGGGCGGATGGTGGGGGCATTTATGGTCCCCCCCCAGGGACTCCGAGTCACAGTTGTACTTCGCCATTTTTTTTATTTTGAAAAGGTAGTGTAGTGTGTCCTGTGCATGTAGTTTGGTGTTGACAGTTAGAGAAACATGTGCTGCAGAGCATGCTGGCCAATTCTCCGTGCAACTGAAACACTGAAAAAGTTCAGCAAAGGCAGATGGTCGAGAACTAGTCTCGAGGGCTGATGAAACGGGAGCTCCCGCTCTCCCTGTCATCAGCTTACCATCCACCTCGGGAGTACTGCCCTGTTCGACTTGTGCTATAGTCTATGTGATGTTGACCTCCGAAGTCATTTGAGGTCACTGGTAATAGTTAACAAATGCACACATTTTTTTTTCCCTTTTTTATGCATGGAACAAGGACCCAAATGCCAGGAGCCTACAAACCGTTCCTTCCAAGAAAAAACAAAAACAATAAAACAGGGAGCCAAATTCAAGATACATTCATTTCGAGATGCCTCGACACACTGCATCTGAAAGACTGGAGATCATAGGAAGTAGGAAATACACGCAGATCAAGATAGTTCCAGAGGTGACCTGTCGCAAAAATGAAGGACTGGGAGTACTGGATAACTCTTGCATTAGAGAGCTGAACAGAAAAGAGATGAGAGTTTGTTGCTAGACAGGTGGTACGCGCCCGTCGTAGAGGTGGGGGGATGCAGGCAGACAGTTCAGAGGACCAGTGACCATTGAAGCAACGATAGAAAAGGGATAAAGATGCAACAGTGTGGCAAAGAGACAGAGGTTGGAGGGAACCAGTAAGAGAAGGAGAGTTAATGAGACGTAAAGCCTTTGACTCCACCCTGTTGAGAACAGATGTATGTGGGGAGCCTCCCCACACATATGAGTAGTACTCTACACAGGGGCATATAAAACCCGTGTATAAAGTCAACAACTGTGCAGGGGTGAAGAAAGTATGAAGTAGGCTTTGCACACCCAAACTGTTGGAAGCAGATTTTACGAGAGATGTAATATTATGATCTTTCCAAGATAAGTCCTGAAAGAATCAAACCCCAAGTATGTTTAAGGGTGATGCAAGATTATGCTGGATATTATTAAACATCAGTGGGTACTCCTGTGCAAGATTCTTACGGGTTGATAGGTGTAGGAACTGGGTCTTTGATGCATTAAAAACAACAAGATTATTTTTACCCCAGTCGGAGATACGAGCCACCTAAAACATTAGGTGTGCCATAGCTTCATCCCCTATTTGTTGAAGTAGCTGCTGTAATGGACGATGAGGGAACCGAATGGCAAGGTGAAGGGTGGACTCATCAGTGTATGAGTGGATAGGGTTAGATGTACAGCTTATGTCATTGATGAATAAAAGGAAGAAAGTTGGTGATGGGGCAGAGCCCTGAGGAACACCACTAATAACAGATCTTGGAGAAGAACGGCGGCCGTCTATAACAGTAGCTATAGAATGACCAGAAAGGAAGCTATAGATGAAGGCACAGATAGAAGGATAGAAACCATAAGAGGGCAGTTTGGAAATTAAAGATTTATGCCATACTCGATCGAAAGCCTTTGAGATGACAAGTACAATGGCAAAGCTTTCGCCAAAGTCCCTAAAGAAGGATGACCAGAAGTCTGAAAGTTAGGCGAGAAGATCGCTGGTGAAGCGCCGCTGACTGAACCCATACTGATGATCAGAGAAAAGGTTATGATATGAAAGATGCTTTAAAATATTTCTCTTAAGAATATGCTCAAAAACTTTTGAGACACAGGATTTTAAAGCAACTGGGCAATAGTTAGAGGTTGGGAATGGTCAACCTTCTTTGGGACTGGCTGAATGAGAGCAAACTTCCAGCAAGAAGGAAAGCTACAGGTTGATAGACAAAGGCAAAAGAGTTTACCTAGGCATCGTGTAAGCACAGAAGCACAGTCTTGAGAACAACGGGAGGGACCCCATCAGGCCCATATACTTTGTTAGTATTGAGACCAGTGATGGCAGAAAATACATCAGCTGAAGAAATATAAATGTCAGCCATGAGGGAGTGATGGAGGTGGAATTGGAGGAGAAAGTCTGAGCGAAGAGATCTGCTTTATCAGAAGAAGATACAGCTACAGAGCCATCAGAGTAGAAAAGAGGAGGGAAGGATGATGAGGTAAAGTTGTTAGAAAGATTTCTGGCTAGGTGCCAGAAGGAGCGAGAAGAATTCGAGTTGGAGAGTAGAGAGCATTTAGCAGGGAAGAAATTATTTTTAGCAGAGCGATGAACAGACTTAGCACGATTCCTGGTAGAAACAAAATGTTGTGATTCAGGGGTGGGTTGGCTCTGGTACCTTTTATAGGACTTCCCCTTGCTGTGGACAGCATTAGAACAAGCGTGATTAAAGCTACGTCGAACAGCCAGCAAGTGCAGTTGTTAGTAGTTTACCAGTAGGCCTATTTGTTATTGATCATACACTGACCATCTTATTCCTCAGCAGTTTTATTAAATCTTTATAGATAAATAGATAAATAGACTTATCACGATTGGGAAAAAGAACCTTAGACATGTCAGCAGATGGCAAGATGTCTAGCGAGTTGGCGAGATGTCTAGAGTTGTCATTGTGCCAGTCACGAAAGCATCATATTTTAATGGAAAAAAAACTGCCATTGTAACTGGAAAGTTGCGTTAAGAAATGCACATGAACGTGTCTAATTCCTGTATAAGTGCCCCCAAGTATAAATTATGTCAGTGAGCAAAATATATACTACAGTGTTGTATCAGCTATATTCTCATTTAAGTTATATTACTCCATACAGTATAAAAACCTAACAGTGACTTTAATAACTAATCCGTAAGGTGAGCTGGTAATTTACGTATTGCACTTCTATTTTGACACAGTATTAAAAATTATGTAAACGTATAATATGCACTGTCATTGCTCATTATCACAAACTGATAATGTGTGTTTATCTACTGATAGGCAGCTGACGAGAGAGAGAGACGAGTCGAGGTGGTGGAGCAGGCTGCAGTGTGTTCGTTCACGAGAGACCAGGCATCCTATGTTTGGTGTCATTTAAAGTGTGTAATCAGTTGTCTATAATAATGAATAATAAATAGGTTTATTATCATTTAGGATACATGATAGCAATAACTTCTAAATAAATTTACTGTAATGGCAAAGAATGTTTAACTGTTCGAGTAAACGACGTGAATCCCATTTCATCCCCCTTCATTCACCTGCCAACTTCAAGCTCGCACTCACTTCCATACTTTCCCCTTCCTCCTACATCGCGCCATTTGTGTGGGTGAACTTGCTTACAGTTTCTAAACCACAACTCAGCCTGTATTGTGGGTCATGCTACAAGATAATAGAAGAATTATTTTATATAACTCAGACTTTATAAATATCATAGTGCACAGCTCATTATCCCAAACATACACACAATATTAATTTGCCAATATCACCTCATAATACAAAGACCACATAATAATGTAATACGGCACACAGCATGAAGCTTGGCGATTCGAAAAATTCTCGGGCATTTACACACGAACACACAAACACAGGCGCTGTTGCCACGTTAGCCATATCCCGCGACTAGGTGGTCCAGGTGGAAATCTTGTCGAGTGTATACATTCCAGGGATAGTTTCGGACACAGACGAGTCAGAAGGCAAGTTGTACAAACTAACAAAAATTTATGCTATTATATGGTGTAACTTTAAGAAGGTGTTCACACTAGTAAAATAAAAAACCTAAGTCTATAGGAGTAAACGGTGTGTGACACATATGACTGCTGGGCCCTAGCAGGAGGCTGTTAGGTCTATGCCCAAAGCTGGACACGTAACAAATCTTTCACTCTTAAATTAAAGATCATGTAAAGCATACAGAAGAGGGTACAAATCATCATAAATGTCAGTGATTGATTGCATACAACACTTTTGTTTCCCTCTGTAAGGCAAGAATGGAAAGTTGAGAGTATTTAAAGTGCGTGAAGACATTCTGTGGGCAGAGCTGAGACAGGCAGATAAAGCCAGCAAGGCGAAGAGGAGGGGTGGGAAAGAAGGGAGAGGGGAGGGACAAGGTGGGGCCGGTGAAGGGGGAGGATAGGATGTAGAAGTGTCGAGTATTGTTCTGAGAGCATCTTGCACGGTATATTGACTCTTGTATCCTATGCATACATCCTTTATTGTAGCAATGTTATGAATATATAAACATTAAGATTCCATGGCTATCCCATGAACTAATTATGCGGTAAAATATAAAATATCAGGACCATAATAACTTAATTTTTACTCACTTTCATACTGTTGAATGATTATGCAGTCAACCATCAAACACTATTTGTAAGACTTGGGACCAATCTCCCTCGGTGAAAAACAAGCGAAGAGGATGATCCAGTTAGCGGGTGAAGTCGCCGTCAACTCTCTCTCTCTATATATACATAAATATGTATGTATGTATAAAATAACAGAACAGAGGAAGGAAAAACAAATGAATATAAAAATTAATCAATACACCACATTTCTCGTACATGTGTCCCCCATTCATAAAAAAACATTTGTAACAGCTGGACTTTAACAGCCATAGATTGAAGTTTGGGGGAAAACCACTCTGGGAAAGCGAGTTCCAAAAAGATGCAGTTCTGGGAATAAAAGAATTCTGATAGGCAGAAGTTCTGCAATATGGCAGTGTTATAGTCCAGTCATGACCCCTACCAGATGCTGGTGTAGCGCTGGAGAACACATGGAGAGATGCAGCTTCATCTGAACATTTGCCATAAAAGTATCTAATATAATGCAAGGGAGGCAACATTCATTCTTACTTGTATGGGACGTAGTTCAATTGTAATAGTTAGTAATTCTAATAGTTTTGATCTGTATTAATTCTAGTTGTTTGAGTGCAACCTCTCCACATCCACTCCACAAGGGTTAGCAGTATTCCTGCTGATAGCGCACATGACTTGTAATTTATAGCTAACTACATGTCAGTGAAGACGTTACGGACTCTGTACAATAATCCAAGTTTCTCTCAAGCTGTTTTCACAAGTGATCTAACATGAAGGGTCTAGCTGAGGGCATTGTTAAGTGAAACACAAAGAATTTCAATCCTTTTAGAGATAGGTATATTAGTAGCATTGAAGGTAATATAGGAATCAGACAATACCAGTTTGTTAGTATATTGTATATATTTGGTTTTCCTAGCATTAAATGAAACAATGTTATTTGGCCCCCATTATCTGATCTTAGATAAGTCTTGATTTATGGAGATTGCTGTGGTGAGTTGTGAGTTAGAGATATATATTTCTAACATTGTTAGAGATGTGTGTGTGTGTGTGTGTGTGTGTGTGTGTGTGTGTGTGTTTTGTTTGATAACGTGCTGGTTCTTCCTGGTGCTGGTGCTGCTGAGAGGTTAGAAGCCCAAGCAGGGCTTGCATAATTCATCAGTGAACGTATCTATTGTTTGTATACTGTGGTGGTGGTTTCTTTGTTGTATCCAAATGTTGAATGGGCAAGTGACCTTAATGCATTGAGCCTTGATGTTAATTTGTCTTTAATGTTTGTGATATGTTGTTCAAATGACACTGATGAATTGTATGTTACACCAAGGATTTTGTGTGTGTGTGTGTGTGTGTGTGTGTGTGTGTGTGTGTGTGTGTGTGT
>JAGKTI010000342.1:22612-36615 GCA_018397915.1 Birgus latro
ATTTTGTGTGTGTGTGTGTGTGTGTGTGTGTGTGTGTGTGTGGCAGGCGAGTGTTGTTTGTGGCGAGGTGTGGAATGTGACTGTGTCCTGCTGTCCAGTTTGCGAATAGGTTCACTGTAGATTTGGCTGGGGCTATTTTGAGCCTGTTTGTGGTGAACCATTCGTGTAGTGTGTTGAGGTAAGGTTGGAGCATGTGTGCGGCTGTTTGCGTTTTGGTGTGTGCACGTAAGTGTTATGTCATCCTCACTGGAAGCTATGTGTATTTGTGGTGTGTGGGGTGTGGCTATGTCGAGCTTGTATAGGTTAAAGAGAGTAGGGGACAAAACAGATCCTGGGGGACACCGTTTGTGAAGTTTCTGATGTTCGATGACTGACCGGCAAATATTACATGTGCAGATCTGCCTGCTACATGGTTTGCCAGCCATCTTTTTGTGTTATTGGTCATGTTTGTGTTGAATATTTTGTTTGCGAGGTTGTGGAGGGGGATGACATCAAAAGCTTTGCTAATATCTGGTGCGACTAGGAGTGTTCTCTGTGGTGGCCTAGCTGAATTGATGCCATCAAAAACTCTGTGTAAGGTCTGTAAGAAGAGTGTTTGTGGAGTGTATTGGCCTAAAACCATGTTGTGATGGGGCTAGGGGGATGTGAGGTTTAACCAGTTATAATACCAATTGTTAAGTGACTGAGGAGGGGATGCAGAGGAGTGTGATGGGGCGGTGTGAGGAAGGTAACGTGGGGTCTTTGTTGGGTTTGGGGATAGTGATTATAGTGCCATGCTTCCAGATGTTGGGTATTATGTTGTGTGAGTAGCTGTAGATTGATATGTTGGTGAGTGCTTGTATGCCTTGTGGTCCAAGGTGTTGAAGGTGTATGTTGCTTATATTGTCTGGTCCACAGGCAGATGAGTGCTTAAGGGTGCTATTGATATGTTTTGTTTGGTTATAAGTGAAAGGGGTGAAGTCTGGGTCTGTGGGGAACTGTCTCTTGCGTCGGATGACACGTCGGTCATCACGATGGGTGTTGAGATGGCTGACATGTGAAAAGTTATTGATGAGAGTGTTTGCTTACTGTTTGTTTAAGGATATGGTGTCTGTTGTTGTGATGGCAGTGTGTGATTGTGTAGTGATGCTGTTTAGTGTTTTGTAGAATTTGTTGGTGTTTGTTTTGTGATCAAGTGTTTGGAGATAATTATTCCAATTTAGTGTTTGCTGTTCTGATATTTTATTGTTTATCTGATTGTTGAGTTCTTGTATTTGTTGTATGGTGTCTTGTGTATGGTGTGTTGGGGAGTGTTGTAGTGTGTCACATTGACTGATGAGGCCTTAAATTTCTGGTGTGAAGTTGGGGTTCTGTCTCTCTCTGTTGCCTCTAGGGATGCGTCTTTTGTTTACACTTTGAATAACTGTATTGAAACTGTGCACAACGGTGTTGATGTTTGTGATGGATGTACTGTTTAATGTTTCAAAGTGTTGTTGTGTTTCAGTTGTGAAGGCCTCCCAGTTGCCACTCTTACAATTAGTATATATGTGTAATTCTGGTTTTGGCAGTGATGATGATGGGGAGGTGGTCAGAGCCAAGGGTTTTGACCACTCTCCAGGATGTTCTGGAGGCGAGGTTAGGGAAGCAAAAGTTGATGTCTGGGGATGATGGGAGGAAGTGGGCTTGGTGTGGGATATGGGTATGGTGATGGTGATGGAGATTATCTGATTGTGACTGTAGTACCAGTCCTCTGTTTGTGCCTTGGCGTCAAAATCACCAACGAGGATGATGTTGGGTATGTTAGTGATGTGGTGTATTTGAGGATAGTAATTGTGTGGTTCTGTGGGGGACTACTGGGGGGGAATGTATGTACTGGCGATTGTAATGTGTAATTTGTTATCAGCGCATATTTTAATTTATTGTATTTCTGTTGTGATGTCATGTGGGGGAGAAGTGATTTTGTATAGTAGAAACATTCAGTGAATTTTGTTTTTAGTTATATATTTACTCATGGTACCAAGAGCTTCAATTGACATGCTTCACTATGAAATCGAAATAAAAAAGATTTCCTATTGTAATACAATGTTTTCTTGCATGGATTACAACTCAATATCGGATATTACGCTCATAATTTTACATGAACGCTTTTTTTTATATTTAGGAGGTGAAATCGGCAAGGGTAATCACCGCATTTCTGTGTCTTATCATTTGATCAATAGCCAAGCGTTTACCAAAGCAGTTCGTTGACACAGCAAGTCGAGAGCAGAGAAATGAACATTGCGCCTGTGATAAATGTTATGGCGCCTCGCTATATTCACATCCAGAGAGAAAACGTGAGTGAGAGAAAACGTGAGAAAGTAAATATTTTAGTGTAATTATTCTTCTACTATTGTTCAACTACCTCACCAAAAATGTTGAGAGTTTCCACCAAGATGAAATTATGATGATAAGCATATCTACAAATGCTCACTCGCTGGTCACGCGTTTACAAAGCAAACTTTACTGGTGATAAATGATGGATGATAGATGAAGGGTACTGAATTATTAATGATGAAGTGTTGTGATGAATGACGAATGTAGATAATGGGTGAAAGATGGAGGATTCTAGATGATAAATGATTGATTATTACAATGGATGATGGTAATCGATGATGAAGATGGATGATGATGATGATGGACGGTAAATGATGGTGGATTATGTTAATCAGTGATGAATATGGATGATGATGATGATGATGATGAACGGTAAGTGATGACGGATGATGATGATCCATGATGATGATATACAGTATGACAGAGGATGGATGATCATGATGGAAGAAAAAGATGATGATGGATGATGAAGGACGATTGGTGAGGGCGATTGATGATAATCCATAATGAATGATGATGATGATGGATGACAGATGATGGCTCATGATGACGGACAATGAATGAGGATGATGCGTCATATGATGGAAGATGATGTTGGATAATAATGGCGGATGATGGGTGTTGATAATGGATTATAAGCAATGATGTGATGCTAGCTAATGAAGATATACAGTATAGCAGATGAATACTGATTTTGGATTGTAGATGGAGGTGATAACGAATTATTAAGATATAAAATAGATGATGATGGATGATGATGATGATAATGATGGATGATGATGATGATAATAATTGATGATGATTACAAATGATGGAGGATAGACGCCGGATCACAGATAATGAAAAGAGACAAGGATGAGGATCGTATGGTGATGATATGTGGTGAGTGATGGTAAAGGATGAATGGTAGATGATGAAATATTATAATGGATGTTGATGATGGATGATGACGATAGGTAAGGGAAGATGGTAATAATGGATGGAATGTTGGTTTATATAGATAATGGATGGTGATGATAATGATGATAATGGATTATTGATGATAGATGATGAATGGTGAAAGACGATGATGATGGATGATAGATAATGGGTGGTGATGAACTACGAATGATGATGATGATGATGATGGATGATAGATATTTGATAGTAGTTTGTAGATGATGGAAATGATAAATGATGATGTTGGGTATGGCAGATGGTAGATGATGATGTTGGGTATGGCAGATGGTAGATGATGATGTTGGGTATGGCAGATGGTAGATGAAGATGGATGGTGAAAACAGACGATGGTTTGGATAACAGTGATATGAGGGAAGATAAATGAAGGATGATGGATGACGGATAATGGTGATGACTGATGATGGATGATGATGAATGATGATTGATGATGATGGCGGTGGTGATGTTGGTGGCGTTGGTGATGGTGGTGATGACTATGATGATGATGATGACTGATGATGATGGATTATGGATGATGATTGATGATGATGGATTATGGATGATGATTGATGATGATGGATTATGGATGATGATTGATGATGATGGATTATGGATGATGATTGATGATGATGGATTATGGATGATGATTGATGATGATGACTGATGATGATGACTGACGATGGACGATTGATGATGCAGGCTGATAGATGATGATGATAAAGATGATGTTGGTGGTTTATGGATGATGGATTATGGATGATGATTGATGATGATAGATTATGGATGATGATTGATGATGATGGGTTATGGATGATGATGATTGATGATGATGACTGACGATGGACGATTGATGATGAAGGCTGATAGATGATGATGATAAAGATGATGTTTGTGGTGGAATTGGTGATGGTGATGACTCTGACTATGATGACATAATGATGACTGATGGATGATGATGATGAGTGATGATGTTGATGATGGATGATGATGACTGCCAATGGACGTCTGATGATGAATCTGGCTGATAGCTGATGATAATGATATTGATGATGATGACAGTGGTAGTTGTGGTGATGACAATGATGATGATCATGAGGCTTGTTATTTCTATTACGATACTGGTATTGTTATTATTCTTGTGTCTGTTGTTGCTGTAGTAGTAGTAATCTCTCCACTATCCGACGTAATAGAGCCACAGGCATGTCCGGAAAATGGTCTTATCCAGATAATGGGCCCTGAAGCTCCAGCACCGGTCATTCCAGACCCTAACCTAACCTAAATCAGAGAACCACCTACCTACCACCCTACCGGACATGCATAGCACTTATTTAAGACCCCATTCACATAAATAATGGACACAAAACATGAATTAATTGAACTTTAACCAAAAAATGATGATTTTGAAGTGAGTACGGCAGAGATGTTCACCAGTTGACAGCATAGTGAACATAGGTAACAGACATGAAAATCACTAAAAAAAAGTCACCTTTTTCACAGCCTATGTACTCAAATATGGGATACAAAGCATGAAATAAATGAAATTTAACCCGTCACGTCCCAACCGATTTCCTACCTCTGATACTCCCCAGTCCCGAGCAATTTCGGATTTTTTTGGGGGGGCTCAAACCTTCACTTCTGGTGAGAAACATCGAGAATTCATAGAGAAATCGCCCTCCTGAGCCTATAAATGGTGCTACAGGTGATGAGTCAGCCTTAACTTTCATTCTCACTCAGCGTATCTGGCCTCAAATAAAACAAACTATGGGAGGGTAAACTAATTCAAGTCACTTTGAATTACGTATTTATTTATTTATTTGGGACGAATTTATGTGTAATACAAGACAATATTGGTTTTCACACAATTATAAAGGCAAAAGAAGCATTGTTCAGTTACCATATACATCCACATATGGCACCTTCCTTTGCGATATTACCACCTCATTTCTCTAGCTTCTTTATTTCTTTGTCCTCCACCTCAGGAATCACTTTCACCGTGAATTTCGTCATTGGAGAGACTGTGGCGTGACATGTCTTTACTGGCCAGGTCACTGCTAACAGTAGAATTGCCTAGTGTGAGGGGGAGGGGGGAGGGGGGCAGGTGGGGCCAGGCAATATCCCCACTTGACATCAGATAGAGGAAGGTCTCCCACATATGCCTACCAAAAATCACCAGTGAAACTTGAAAATTGTGCAAATGACTGACCTTGCAATTGCATAACGTATGGGTACGTCGATGGGTCTAGCTGTGACAAAACGTTGCGACGTACTCATACGTCGACGGGACACCTCGGGTTAACCAGAAAAATGATGATTTAGAGGTGAGTATGGCAACTGTGTTCAGCAGCTGACAGTATAGTGAATGTAGGTAACAGACATGAAAATCACTAGGAAAATCATCTTTTTCACAGCCTATGCACTCAAATATGGGACACTAAACATAAAATAAATTAAATATACCTGGAAAAATTATGATTTAGAGGTGAGTATGGCAAATATGTTCACTAGCTGATTGCATAGTGAACGTAGGTAAAAGACATGATAATCACAAGCATAAATAAAATGTAACCAGAGAATGAGGATTTAGAAGCGATTCAGAAGAATATTTGGCAGTTGACAGTGTACTTTTTTTTTAATGCAAAGAAGAAGGAGCCAAAGGCCATGGGCCCACAAACTGTTCCCCCCAAGAAAAAGCAAAAACAATACAAAAGAGAGCCAAATTCAAGATTCATTCATTTCGAGATGCCTGGACACACTGCGTTTGAAAGACTGGAGATCATAGGAAGTAGAGAATGCAGACAGAGGAAGACAGTTCCAGAGTTGACCAGTTGCATAAATGAAGGACTGGGAGTAATGGTTAACTCATGCATTAGAGAGCTGGACAGAAAAGGGATGAGAGTTTGTTGCTAGACAGGTACTACGTGCCCGTCGTAGAGATGGAGGGATGCAAGCAGACAGTTCAGAGGAACAATGACCGTTGAAGTAGCGATAGAAGAGAGATAAAGATCCAACAGTGCGGCGAAGAGACAAAGGTTGAAGGGAATCAGTAAGAGGAGGAGAGTTAATGAGAAGAAAAGCCTTTGACTCTACCGTATTGAGTAGAGGTGCATGTGGGGAGCCTCCCCACACATGAGAGTTGTACTCCATACACTGGCGAATAAAACCCGTGTTCAACTGTGCAGGGGTAAAGAAAGTTCGGAATCGGCTTATCACACCTAATCTCTTGGAAGCAGATTTCACAAGAGATGTATTATGTTCTTTCCAAGACAAATTCCCAGAGAATGAAACCCCAAGCATGTTCAAGGATGATGCAGGACTGAGCTGGACAATATTAAACATTAGTGGGTAATCCTGAGGAAGATTTTGTCGGGTTGATAAATGTAAGAACTGAGTTTTTGATCCATTAAAAATAACAAGATTATTTTTACCCCAATCAGAGATACGAGCCAAGTCAGACATTAGGTGTGCCATAGCCTCATCCCTTTTTTGTTGAAGTAACTACTGAGATGGACGTTGTGGAAACTGAATGGAAAGGCGAAGGGTGGAATCATCAGCATATGAGTGGATAGGGTTAGATGTACAGCTTAGAAGGTCACTGACGAATAAAAGGAAGAGAGTTTGTGATAGGACAGAGACCTGAGGAAGACCACTGTTGATAGGTCTAGGAGAAGAACGATGGCCGTCAACAACAGCGGCTATAGAACGATCAGAAAGGAAGCTAGAAATGAATGCACAGATAGAAGGATAGAAACCTTAGGAGGGCAGTTTGGAAATAAAAGATTTATGCCAGACTCGATCGAAAGCCTTTGAGATGTCAAGTGCAATGGCAAAGCTTTCGCCAAAGGAGGATGACCAGGAGTCTGAAAGGTAAGTGAGAAGATCGCCAGTGGAGCGTCCCTTATGGAACCCATACTGATGATGTTCAGAAAGAAGGTTGTGACAAGAAAGATGCTTTAAGATTTTTCTGTTAAGAATTGACTCAAAAACTTTTGAGACACAGGATGTTAAAGCAATTGGACGATAGTTAGAGGGTTGGGAATGGTCATCCTTCTTTGGGACTGGCTGAGTGAGAGCAAACTTCTAGCAAGAAGGAAAAGTACAAGTTGATAGACAAAGGCGAAAGAGTTTTCCTAGGCAGGGTGTAAGCACAGAAACACAGTTCTTGAGGACAACAGGAGGGACTCCATCAGGCCCATATGCCTTGTTAGTATTGAGGTCAGTGATGGCAGAAAATACATCAGCTGAAGAAATTTTAAAGTCAGTCATGAGGAAGTCAGAGAGGAGAAGTGTTGGAGGAGCAGCACTGGAATCGTCTAAGGTGGAACTGGAGGAGAAAGTCTGAGCGAAGAGATCTGCTTTATCAGTAGGAGAAATAGCTACAGAGCCATCATAGTAGAAAAGAGGAGGGAAGGATGATGAAGTCAAGTTGCTAGAAAGGTTTTTGGCAAGGTGCCAAACGAAGCGAGAAGAATTCGAGTTGGAGATTTGGGAACATTTTGCACAGAAGAAATTATTTTTAGTAGAGTGAAGAACAGATTTAGGACGATTCCGTGCAGAAATATAAAAAAGATGTGATTCAGGGGAGGGTTGGCTCCAGTACGTTTTATAGGCCCTCTCCTTGTTGCGGACAGCATTAGAACAAGCGTGATTAAACCAAGGCTTTCTTGCATTAATCAGAGGATATGAGAAAGGAATGTATGCTTCCATGCCCGAGAGAATAACCTCCGTAATGCACAAGGCACACTCAAATGGCTCCCGGCCATGGAAGCAATAATCATTCCAAGGAAAAACAAAGTACTGCCTGAGGGCCTCCCAATCTGCAGCACCAAATTGCCACAGGCGGCATTTCTTTGGAGGGTCAACAGGCCGTACTGGAGCAATAGGACAGGTTAAGATAATAAGGTTATGATCGTGGAGCCCAACAGAGAGAAAAGATTAACAGTGTAAGCAGAAGGATTAGTTGTTAGGAAAAGGTCAAGTATGTTGGAACTCTCTCCAAGGCGGTCAGGGATACGGGTAGGGTGCTGTACAAGCTGCTCTAGGTCATTAAGGATAGAAAAGATGTAGGCTTGTTCACCAGGTGGATCAGTGAAAGGAGAGGAGAGCCAAAGGTGGTGGTGATCACTGAAATCTCGTAGAATGGAGATTTCAGAGAAAGGAGAAATGGATAGAATGTGTTCCATCGTAGAATTAAGATAGTCGAAGAAAATTTGATAGTCAGTAGAATTAGGAGATAAGTAAACAGCACAGATATATTTAGTCAGAGAATGACAGGAGAGCCGAAGCCAGAGAGTAGAGAATTCAGAAGAATCAAGTTCAGGAACACGAGAGCAAGATAGATCGTTGCGTACATATACGCAACAGCCACCTTTGGCTTTGAAAGGAGAATAAAGAAAGTAGGAGGATACAGAAAAGGGTTTGCTGTCAGTTGCCTCAGACAGCTGAGTCTCAGAGTGAAAGAGAAGGTGAGGTTTAGAGAAGAAGAGGTGGTGCTCAATAGAGCGAAAGTTAGAGGAAAGACTGCAAATGTTACAGAAATGAAGAAGGAGTGAGACAGACAGTGGTTCCAGGCAGCTCTGTGAGTCATCACCGGGAGAGGGGCGGATGGTGGGGCATTTATGGTCCCCCCCCTGGGGACTCCGAGGCATGGTTCACGTGCGCCATCTTTTTTTTTTTTTTTTACAAATTTTGAAAAGGAAGTGTAGTGTGTAGCGTGCATGTAGTTTCGTGTTGACAGTTAGAGAAACTTGTATTGGAGAGCATGCTGGCCTACTCTCTGTGTTACTGAGACACAGAAAAAGTACAGCAAAGGGGGATGGTCAGGAACAAGTCCTCAGGGCTGATGAAACGGGAGCTCCAGCTCTCCCTGTTATCAGCCTTCCATCCACCTTGGGAGTACTGCCCTGCTCGACTGGTGCTACAGTCTACTCCTCATGTCCGTGGTGGTTGTTACGAATATTACCCTCACTTCTAAGGCTCTGACAGTGGTGAAAATGCTCTTGAAGCATGTACAGTAATCCAGTGTTGAAGTGCAGTTAATCCTTAGCACTGTGAATTATGACTGTTTCAACAAAAACGAACACTACCGTCAGCCATCTGACAACTGCTTACTCATGATGGCAGTTGAGAGAGAACTGGGAGGAGGGGAAGGGGAGCCTGAGGAGCGTGGGAAGTGATCGTAAACACAGCTGTTTGGCACCACGCGCCAAATTCAAACTTACGGATTGAAAAAAAAATCGGATTTTTTAAGGATTCTATGCAATTTTATTTGGCATTTTGGGGTTCCAAACGTCCTAGCCAAAGATCTCTGAACAGTGGGGTGTCTGGTTACTGGGCGTCCGGATAGTAGGATGATTACTGTTCCCTAGGCAGTCTGGCCTAACAGCCCCGAGTTCCTAAGGAAGGCCATGGTCGAGACCGGGCTTTCCCACAGAGCTCTCAAGGAGTGTAAGTTGTGTTGTTGGCGTAGGTGATTGTGTGCAATGCAGTCTTCCATGATGTGCTTAATAGTATGGGGTGCTGTGTTACAACCTGGACGGGCATCAGCAATGGAGTCATTCAGCCTCTTTTGATAACTTAAGTGGGCTGGATGATGCCCACATCTCAGCCTGGCCAGGTGGACCCTGTTCTCACAACACAAGGGTGATAGGATTCAGAAGGATGGATATCAGGAGGCCGTGCTTTCAGTGACTGAATGGAACGGCGAGTGATTTGAGTATGAATATGCTTCTGGAATGGAGTGGTTGGTGAGTGGGTGTGCCTGCAGAGATGGATGAGAATGGCAGTGCTTTAGTGGACATTTGTGCCGGGAGGGGGTTGATGATAGCTAATTCCTTTTTCAGGCACAAAATGATCCATAGGTATACGTGGCGAGTGAAGAGAAGGGTGGATGGTGAACTGATTGAACGGAAGGCAGTGATTGATCATGTGTGTGTGGATGAAAGGATGAGAAGATGTGTAATGGATGCAAGAGTATATAGAGGTTGGGGGAGTGGATTTTCTGACCACCACTTGGTGGCGGTCAGAATCAAAGTCCAAACAAAATGGAGGAAGAGAAGGGAAGGACAGGAGGAAATAGTTCTTACAAGGAGGGCAGAAAAATTACAAGAGAACGGAATAAAGGCACAATATAAAAGGGAAGTGGAGGAGGGATTGGGTAAATATAGATTGGAGCAGATGGGGGACGTGGAAGGCGTGTGCAAGATATTCACAGAAGAAATCGGTGCAGCATGTGAGGTGGTGTGTAGGGTGAAGAGAAAACGAAAGGGGGTTCAGGGAACAGCATGGTGGACTGTAGAGGTGAGAGAGGCTGTGGCACAAAAGAAGAAAGCATATAATAAGTGGATGGAGAACAGGGGCGTCGAAGAAGTTAAGAGACGGAAGAGAGAGTTATATGTAGAAAGGAGGAGAGAGGTGAAAAGAGTAGTAAAAGAGAGTAAGAAGAGAGTGGATGAGGAATTTGGAAGGAATTTGAGTGTAAAGTGTAGGGAATGTAAGAAAATTTTCTGAAAAGAGATCAAGAGAGTTAGACAGGGTGCCAAAGAAGTTAGTTGGGGAATGAAAGATAAAAATGGTAGATTACTAGTGGAGAAGGAAGAAAAAGTGAACAGGTGGAGAGAACACTTTAATGAATTGTTGAACATAGAGAATGAAAGTAATGCAAGTATAAGTGGCTGGGGAATAGCTAGGAGAAGGGAAGAGAGGAAGAAATCGTAGGGTGGAAGTGGAGGAAGCAATGAAGAAAATTAAAATGGGGAAAGCCCCAGGAACTGATGGAGTGTGTTGTGAAATGCTGAAGCATGGGGGAGAGATAGTAACAGAATGGATGTGGAAGACGTGCAGATTGGCCTGGGAGGAAGGTAGAGTCCAGGAGGATTGGAAGTCAGGTATAATTATTCCCCTGTACAAAGGAAAAGGGGAAAAATAAGTGTGTGTTAATCATAGGGGCATTTGCCTTCTTAGTGTAATAGGAAAAGTATATGGTAGGATACTTATTGACAGAGTTAGGGAAATAACAGTGGAATTAGTTGGAGAAGAACAGGGAGGTTTTAGGAAGGGAAGAGGTTGTGTAGACCAGATATTCATTCTTCGATCTTTAGTGGAAAAGTTTCTAGACAAGGGAAAGAAGTTGTATGCAGCCTTCATGGATTAGGAGAAAGCAAGTAACAGGGTAGATAAGCAAGGACTGTGGAAAGTATTAAGAATATATGGAGTAGATGGGAAGTTGCTGATGGCCGTGAACAGTATGTATGAGGGTGCTAAGTCGTCAGTACGTGTTGATGGTGAACTGGGTGAATTTTTCCATTGAAGGTTGGACTGAAACAAGGCTGTGTCATGTCTCCATGGTTGTTCAATCTGTATATGGATGGGGTTATAAAAGAGATACAAGGTAGGGCAGTGGATGTTAGAGCGGGCCTAGTGAGAGAAGGCAGTGCTTGGAAACTCCCTGTACTGTTTTTGCAGATGATACTGTGTAGTTGAGTGAAGACGAAGGAGAGCTGCAAGGCTTGGTAGATGAGTTTGGGAGAGTGTGTGAGAAACGGAATCTAAAGGTAAATGTAGGGAAGAGTGAAGTGATGGTCTTCGAAAGAAGTGAAGTCAGTGTATGTTCAGTGAGATTGGATGGGGAGGATATGGAGAATGTGAGTGCATTTAAGTACTTGGGTAGTGTGATGAGTAAGGATGGAAGTCTGGAGGGTGAAGAGCTTGAAAGGGTGCAGCAGGGAAGAAAGGTTGCTGGTTTCTTGAAAGTAGTGATAAGGAACAGGGAAGTGAGCATGGAAGTGAAAAAGCTGCTACATGACAGTATTGTGATACCAACTCTGACATATGGAAGGGAAGCTTGGACCCTGTTGGAGGGACAGAAGTCAAGAGTGAGAGCAGTGGAAATGAGTTATTTGAGAGGAGCGTGTGGAGTCACATGGAGAGACAGACTAACAAATGAGGAAGTGAAGGAGCGTTGTGGTGTGGTTGTGGATGTGATAGGAAGCGTTAGGAGAAACACATTAAGACGGTTTGGGCATGTGGAGAGGATGGAGAGTTAGAGACTGACGAGGAGAGTGTATGTGAGTGAGGTGGAGGGGGATGAGGGAGGGAGAGGCCGAGGATGAGATGGAGGGAAGGAGTGGAGAGGTATATGAGAGAGGGGGGTGTGAGCTGGGAGCAGGGCAGTGAAATGGTGAGGTACAGAGCGACATGGAGGCGATTTGTTTGTGGCCACCCCTTACGGTTAAGTCGTCTGACAATTGATAGACAGATGGATAGAAGGTGGTCTGAGCCGGGGGGGGGAGGAGATGACGGTATTTGTGTATGATATCGTGTGGGGTGTTGTTTTGATGTTTCTTGATGTGTGTGTGGATGTGCTGTCATGTAGTGTAGTGAATGTTGTGGATTTGTGGAGGCTGCACCGAGAATTTGGGTGCCGCTGATGTCTAGATGATCCTCGACTTTGAGGACTTTGGTTTCTTGGTGTAGATGGTCTGTAGGTGTAGTAGCTGTGCAGCCTGTGATTATTTTTAGGGCCTTGTGTTGCATGGTCTGAAGAGTGTTATAGTGTGTTGTAGTGAGGTTGGGAGCCCAAGTAGGGCTTGCATAATTCATCACTGAACTTATAAATTGTTTGCTGTTGATGTTGCTGCTGCTGCATCTGATGTTGCTTTTTTTTCTGTTTCTTCTGTTATTGCCATTTTTTGTTGTTGCTATATTGTTTATTATTATTATTATTATTATTATTATTACTATTAGTACGATTATTATCGTTATTATTTGATATTCACATTATCGTCGTCGTCATAACAATCAGCAGCAGCATCATGTAATAATAATAATAATAATAATAATAATAATAATAATAATAATTCTGACGGGCCAGCTATATGCATAAGGCCCGTGCACCCGCTAGCGGATGCAAATCAACAACGAACGAACGAATAATAATAATAATAATAATAAGAAGAAGAAGAACAGCAATAATATTGTGCTCGAATACGAATACCGAATACGAATACTCCATCCTTGCTTATCATAGGTGTAAAACATAAATTTTAATATCAAACAATACATTTTTTAAACCAACCGAAATACGGTAATCCATTCTACTGTGACATTATTATACGAAGGTATGGCAAGTAGGAAAACGAATGGCATTTAATTTAGTGTATGCAGGAAAACAGCACGGTATTATAAAAGTAAGACAGACTGTGTAGTATATGCAGTATGATATTACAACAAGGTATGTAGTAAAAGCAATATGGTGTTATAAAATATAAAATAAGGTATGTAATAAAAACAGCTTTTTTGTTTTGAGAGAGCCGTCCATTATGTACACCCACGGACAAATGTGTTGACGCCTCTCCACCCTCACTGTGAACCACGAAACCAT
Source organism: Birgus latro (assembly GCA_018397915.1). Taxonomy (NCBI): domain Eukaryota; kingdom Metazoa; phylum Arthropoda; class Malacostraca; order Decapoda; family Coenobitidae; genus Birgus; species Birgus latro. The sequence continues at coordinate 36,282 of JAGKTI010000342.1, forward strand.
GACGTGTGAATCCGAAGCACCTATAATGAAGATCACACCATACAGGGGCCACCGAGGTGGGGGGTGGAGGTGAGGAGACGGTGAGTGAGGGGGAGTTTGGCTGGTTCGAGGAGAGGGGGTGGGATGGAGTCAGGCGATTCATCACGGCAGTACTATAAACTTGCCTCTAGAGTTATATTATTATTATCTGACACGTTTATTTTATGAAATGTATGGTTTGTTTGTATATCTTGAATAAAAGTTTGTGGTAAACTCTCGCTTAATTCCTAAACACATAGTATGAGGGATGTTGGAAGAAGTTATGCTGCCATCTGTGCGAGCTTTGGCAGTCCCT
>JAGKTI010000342.1:36782-52550 GCA_018397915.1 Birgus latro
CCACACCAAATAATTAATCTGTAAAATGACTTGCAGCAATGTGCCCAGTGAGGTGTGGAATGGAAGGGAACAAACACGTTGATTGAGCCAAAGGGTCGGGCAATCCAGGTTGGGAAGAGAGAAGGGAGGAAGGTGCAACCAGCAAGGTAGTGTGTGACGGCATACCATGTTTATAGGAATTTATTGGGAGTTTACATCATACTTCATTTCGCGATAACGAAACAAACCATACATTTCGTAAAATAAACGTGTCAGATAATAGTAATATAACTCTGGGTAGAGGCAAGCTTACAGTACTGCCGTGATGAATCATTTGACCCCACCAAATATAACTCTGGGTAGAGGCAAGCTTACAGTACTGACGTGATGAACCACTTGACCCTACCCCTCCCCCTCACCCACTGGTCTCCTCACCCCCACCCCCCACCTGGGTGGCCCCTGTACCGTGTGATCTCTACTGGGTGCTTCGGATTCAAACGTCATGGTTTCATGGTTCACAGTGAGGGTGGAGAGGCGTCAACACATTTGTCCGTGCGTGTACACGAAATGTAGACTGAAAACAGCACAATACGACAGACAGAGGCTGGTTGTACAGAGAGAATCACTAAACAGCAAACGCTGACGGGGTTTCAAAACAGACTTTACTAAACACGGAATGCAGTCTAAACAAGAAGAATCAATCTTCACAGACCTGCGGCGAAACTATTGCAGCCAGTTTTTTTAAGTTTCTCTCTTTGAAACTCATAGAATATGTGAATATAAAATACCTCCATGTGGCAAAAACTGAAAATTGCTAAACTATCAGCTGATGCATCACCTGATGCAACAGGTGACATGTCAAATCAACTCAAAATTTCAAGATAAGCGTCTCTGTATTTCATAAGAACATTGTTATAATGCCTCCTTATAGCCGAAATTGAAACTCTCCTAATACTCAGCTAATGCGTCAGTTGTTGGAACAGCTGAAATGTTAATTCAACTCAAATTTTCAAGCTATCCAAGAGCAGATATTGGAACCTGCTTGAAGGAGAGAAAAAAAAAAAACTAAGATTCCTTCAAATGTACTGTACCACTTATACTGTAGACCTATGGGCTTCGCCGCAAGTAACAAGAGTAGAATTGCTCTGGGACCTGCGGGGAGACTCTTGTTTCAAACAGTTTCCCGTAAAAAGTAACTAGTCTAAACAGAGGGATCCACTACCCAAAATATGGAGGTGCCTTAACAGAGTGCCTATATGGGACCATTTTTATGTCTCAATAGGCTGAATGGATGGACTGAAGTTATGGCTAGATGGCACCACCTCAGGTGTCAGCTGATGACAGGTTTGGATTCTCCATGCCTAACCGCCTTCTATGGTACACTTTTATGTCTCCAAAGGCCTCCCTTTAACGTATCTCCCAGAAGCAGAAGAAGAAGAACGCTGGCCACGCATCGACCTGCTGGCTATCGCCGCAGGTAAAAGTAGGACAGGGCAGCACAGCACAGTACATCATACAGGGTGGTAGAAAAAGTATGTATAGTAACAACCAGAACAATCTTAACTGCAGACAAAGGTTGTCAATAAACAACAAATTTTAGTGGTTAAAAGGTAATTCATGACAGCCGTATCAGATTTTATAATATATATACTGTATACTGTGTTATGCCAATAAACATCAGGGCATTTAATGAGCACTAATCAATAAAGTATCTTATCAGGATGGAACAACAAATTTCAGGATGGATGTTATTCCTAATGACATAATATCGAATGTTGCCCGTCCTTGCAGTAGTTACAGCTGAATACCCTACCTATACTAATATGCTTTGCCTCTGCACATGTATGGGTGTTTGTTGGGGAAGGGAGAGAACTTGCTGAGTCACTGTGCTACAAATGAGATAGGCTATATTGGATAAGTGGGTAGGTATGTGGGTTGGTGGGATGGTGGTGGGCAGATCGGGAAAATAGGTCCATTGTGGAATAAGTTCATGGGATAAAAATAGATCCATAACTGAAATAGGTTCATGGGGTTAAAAGTCTTTAGGGAAAGTGGACCCAAATGGAAACGAATCCAAACGGTAAAAATAGGTGCATGTGATAAATAACTCCATGACTGAAAACAGTTCCAAGTTCGATTCAGTCTTTCTTCGAGGGGAGAAAATAGGTCCAAGAAGAAAAATTTGGTCCTTCATGTATGCAACAGGTCAGCTATGGAATTATATTCCTCTCTCTGTATTTCCCTCTCCCTACGATCCAAAGTCTTGTAAACGAATATGTCCATTCATCTCGAAATGAACGCATCTTGATTTTTTTTTTCCCGCGTGGTAACAATCATCACGACCTCTAGGATTTGGCTCTTCTTTCTTGCCTAAGGGAACGTGGAAAATGTGTCCATGGAGCAAAAATGAGTCTGTGGAGAAAATAGATCCATGGAAAATCTCTACAATTAACAATAAGTTCATGGCATAAAACAGTTCCATGGGAGAAACAGCTTCATGTAGAAAGTAAGTAAATGAGGTAAATACGTTCATGAGAAGAATAGGTCTACAGGGGAAAAAGTTCCAAGTGAAACGTAGATTCAAGATCGAAAAAGGTCCATGAAGAAAACTAGGTCCATCATTAAATAGGTCCAATTGTGAAAATAAGTCCATGAGGAAAACTGAACAGTACAGGAACAGCACTCTGGAGGAAGGATGAGAGGTTGGCTTCCAGGGGTTGTAGGCTGACGTGCAATTATGTGCTAGTATATTATTAAATATGCATACTGTTGGAGAATTGTCAATGAAAAACTGATATTTCTTGATAACTAAAATGTGTGAGTTTGACTTTTAATCCTGAATTTTGCACCAGCCAGTTACATGTTAAGCCAAATCAATGAATGGCTATCCACATAACAACTATATTTACCGTACATGATGTCCCATACTCATTTGGGTCAATGCAAAGTTTAAGAATAGTAGAAAATATGATGCAAAGTAGATATCAGTAAAAATTAAACGATTATCAGCAAACAACACATCCGTTCTTTTTTCCACATTTAAATTTTTCATGGATGACATAAGAACGGTGTAAGCTATGAATGATCTATTCAGAACAAGCACAACAGCTGGGGACAGATTGGAGCAGGGGAGGAAGGGTACAAAGACATCCACAGTAGCAAAGTAAACTGGGTAGAATTAGGTCTAGGGCTGTTGTAGCAAAGTGGCTGTAGCACTGGACAGGTTATACAAGTAATGATGAATATGGAAGCATTATTAGGAATTACTTTGTGTGGTATGGGATAGTTGGGGTGGCACTGAAGGTGTAGTACCTTATCACGAGTGTCAGCCGCTCCTCACGAGGAAGATTCTCATGCTTGGTCACCTCAGCTCTCACCTATGGCTCCAAATGTCGTTAGCTTACGGCAACGGCTATACTCCGGTAAACCATCTTGCCTGATCGGCTAAACTAGGTGAGGGTAGCTGTTTTAGCAAGACATCGCCAGCCCATAGTATGTAAGCCTGGAGCAGCAGAACTGGCAGATGAACCAGCAGGTCAATGGCAGTGACGGTGCTACAGCAAAGATGTGTGGCACATCGATGGCGAACTCGGTGCTTAGGAGTACTCGGCCAGTCACCATGGAAAAGGAGTGGTGCCCTTAGCATGTACATAACCAAGAATAATCATGGCCTCTCATACAAGACCGATATTGAGTAACGGCGTCAGTTGGAGTAATGAAGTGAATCTTTCTGCTCTCGCGCCCGTCGGAGAAACTATGTGTGGCAGGTAGCAACTAACCGTCATCAAGTGACTGTGCGCAACTCTGAAGTGCTGAAAGTTGCTACATGGATTGTGAGGACATTACATCAGGCAGGAAAGTTAAGGAACGTGGAAAGAGAAATGGTGAGGATAGGGATCGATCTTCTTGGTATGTCAGAGGTTAGTTGGCCAGGAGTGGGTTGGACATACTCAGATGAGACCACGATGGTATACTCTGGGGATGAGACAGCAGAGAGAGGAACTGGAATGTTGATGGTGAAAAAGTTTTCCCGTTCATTAGTAGGGTATTCAGCATTATCAGACAGTGTTGCTAACGAGATTCAAAGGCAGACCAATAGATATAAATGTTATACAGGTTTATGCTCCAACAGAGAACGCAGATGATGAAGACTTAGAAGAATTATATCAACAGTTAGATAAAGTTAAACAGCAGTGTAAAAAGCATGAACTTACATTAGTGATGGGTGACTTTAATACGAGAGTTGAAAGAGAGAGAGTGGAGAATGTAGTTGGCCCGTTTGGCCTGGAGGAGAGAAATAAAAAAGGAGATAGATTAGTGGAATGGTGTGCAGTAAATAATCAAATGATTGCAAATACATGGTTTACGCATCATCCCAGGAAGCTATGGAATTGGAAGAGTCCTGGTGACAGTTTTAGGAACCAGATAGATTTTATTACCGTTAACACACGATTTAGAATCTCGTTAGTTCAAGTAAAGACCAGTCCAGGAGCAGATTGTGACAATGCATGTCCCGGTAGTGATGAAGTGAGAATGAAGCGGAAGAGAATGGAAAGGAAAAGTAAAGCACCAATGAGATCTCTTGAAATGCTTAGCAAAAGTAGTGAGGTAAAAGAGGAATACAACAGAAGAGGTCAAGAAAAATACAGGGAAATGGAAGAAGCAACAAAGCCTTGAAATACAGAAAGTCGGTGAAAGACAATGGAGAAGGCAATGGTGGAGACTGCTGATAAAGTGATGGAAAAGAAAGAGAAAAACAAGACAACAGTGGCTGACAAAGGAGATTCTCGATATGATCGAGTCAAGAAGGAAATTCAAGGGAATAAATGAACAGAGATCTAGAGAAATAAATAGACATATAAGAGGAGGCTGTAACGAAGCGAAAGAGGAATGAATGAACAGACAGTGTGAAGAGACAGAAGACCTTGGTAAGACAAATTAACAGATGATGTATGGAAAGATTAAGAGTGTAACGGAAATGAAAAGTTGGAAAGCAGGAAAGTCGATAATGAAAAGAGACGGACCAGTGGAGATGGAGTTGAACGATGTTCTGGAAATATGGAAGGTATATATAACAGACTTTTTTGATGATATGAATGAGAAGAGAGAATGTGATATCGAGGTATCAGAGGTATTAGAGGGACCAGCAATTTTGAAGAAAGAGCTAGAGAAAGCAATAAAGAAAATGAAAGCAGGAAAAGCTACAGGAGAAGACAGAATAGCTGTTGAGATGTTGGGAGTGCTCGAAGACTTTGGCTTGGAGAGAATAACGTGGATGGTTAACTGTATGTATAATTCGGAAGAATTACCAGAGCCAGTCGTGAAGTCAGTGTTCCCAGCAATACCCAAGCAGCCTGGAACATTGGAGTGCAGCAAGCACAGAACAATCCGTATTATGAGCCAGGTTACTAAAGTAATCTTAATTGTGATAATGGACAGACTGAGGGAAAGGATTACAAGAAAGGTTGCAGAAGAAAAGTTCGGCTTCACAGACCCCGCTGCGGGGGGTCACCTTGACGTGGTGGCGGAGCTTGAAGCGTGGTTGGCGGTGCCACCTACTTTGGGGGCTTGCCTACCTTTGTAGGGTTCGGCATTTGTCGCCCTCGAGGACCAAGCACCCCCTACATCACTAGTGGAGGAGGCCTGCTGGTGATGTTAGTTCCAGCCCGTTTGCAATCTAGGGCTGGACTGTCGTCTCCCCACGTGTTTGCCGTGCGTGGCGTCCCGTAATGCTGGGAGACGGGAGTCCTGGAGGTTGAGCAATGCTGCACGATGCGCCCTGCAGCTAGCAATACACCTATTTGGTCCCTTATTCTGGCTAGACGGGTGGCCTGGTTGGGCCCGACCAGGTCAATCGGCTGGTCATGTGTTAGCTAGGGTCAAGTGGGCACTGGGGGACCTGGTGGCTCCTGTCGTCCTGGAGTCACACTTGCCCGGGTTCCCCGGTGGTTACCCACGTATACTCTCCCGCTACCTCTGGGGTCGCCAGTGGTGTTGTCCCTGGCATACGACCTCCCCTTGTTGGGCTCCATGGTGGGTGGAGGGGTGGGGGAATGAAGTTATTGTGTTTATATATGGCTCACGTTCAGAAAACTTTCGTTGACGACACGGCCTCTGTCCCTGGACATTCATCTGACTATGCCAAGCTTATTGCCACTCTGGAGCCATTCCAGGCCCCTGGTGACTTTCCTCCTTTGCCCCAGCGTTCAACTGGGACTAGGAGGAGGCCACGTCGGGTTGGTTCGGCTCTCGGGTTCGGCCCAGAAGAAAAAGAGCAAGAGAATTATGCTAAATACCTTGTGCTGAAACCTTCTGCAGGTGGTTCAGCACTGGATATAGATATCTTTAAACTTCACCGAGCCATTGTTTCTGCTTGTGGTCGTGAACCGATGTTCTCCACCCAGGGGGATGGTAGCCTCCTTATTGAGGTGTCCTCCCCAGCAGAAAGTTCACGTCTTCAGGCTCTGACATCGGTATCAGCTATTGCTATGACCTGTATCCCCTTTAACCAGCGCAAGGGAGTTATTTACTCTCGGAACCTCCTGCGGTACCCAGAGGCCCAGTTGTTGGAGGAACTTTGCTCCTCTGGGGTGGTTAATGTTAACAGGGCAATGAAGAAAGTTGATGGTGTATTGACCCCAACTCCAACGCTGTTCCTAACATTTGAAAGATTAACGCTGCCTGCTTCAGTGAAATTAGCTTGGCTCTCACTTCCGGTGAAGCCCTATGTGCCAAACTCGAAGAGATGTTTCCACTGTCAGGGGTATGGGCATGTTAGCCACTCTTGTTGCCGTGCACAGGCTGGCCTTCCTGGTATCTGTGTCTCTTGTGGTGGATCAAACCATGCCAGTGACTGCCCAGGACCCCTTAAATGCTATCATTGTGGAGGTCCTCATGCCGTCTCTTCGAAAAACTGCCCACGATACTGCCTTGAAAAAGAGATTTTGTCAATTCGTACACGAGAGAGGGTTTCGTTCCCTTTCCCTGCGGCCAAAAGGAGAGCCCAGACCCTCTTCTTTCAGCCTGGGGTTACTTATGCTTCTATACTTTCTAGAACACCAGTGCATCACAATGGATCTCAGAAGCAGCCTCAACCCACTCCCCTCCTTCAACTCAAGATATACAGAATGCTGTCCCCAAGGTTACCGCTGTACGTGAGGATGATGCTTATCTGACCGTTACCTCTGCTCCAGCTGTTCCCGACCCAACTCCGGTGGCTGATGACTTGCTCACTTCTGATTTGGTGCCTATGAACCAGGAATCTTCCCCTCTCGAGATGGTAGCCCCTGCAGGCCAGGTCTCAGCCTCTCCACCTCAGTCCACCAGTAAAAATGATGTGCACTTTTCCACCTCTAAACGCCATCGTGGTTCCTCTGAGTCTTTGAGTACAGAAGATCCTCCAAGCAAGGTTTCACTCGTAGAGTCCTCCCCATCTAATGTTAGTCGTTCTGTGTGCCAGCCCTCGGACCTCGCCTCTGGGTCACGGAGGGCTCCTCAGGCATCAGTTGAGTCTGGCGCCTCCTCCTCGGGAGCATCGGAAAATTCTCCTCCGGTTGTCTCTGAGGATTCTGTCCTGCCCCCTCCAAGCTCGGAGGTCAGGACCCCAACCCCCACTACTCGTCCCCCTGAGTCGTTGGGGGCATTGGACAGAGGTATGAATAAGAATTCCTCGTCTACTGGGCATCGTCGAGTAACAGTGAAGTCTTCTACCACTTTGCAGGGCCCAGGTCATCGCACTGTTCACAGTGCTGCCCGTGAATTGCCCCCTAATGGACGTGCCCGCCCTCCTAAAAAGGCTGTCTCCCAGGGTCGCTCAGTAATTTCCACTAAGTGACCCTTACTTCTCCGTAAATAGTTCCTCCATATTCCTTCATCTTTTTAGTTCTTTTATGTGTTTTTATGCTTTTACCTCACTTTTTAATAGTGTCAATGGCTACTATCATCCAATGGAACTGTCATGGCCTACGTGCCAATTGGGAGGAACTCCGTTGGCTTCTGGTAAGATATTCCTCTGTGTGTGTTTGCCTTCAGGAGACAAAGGTTGGAGATTCTTCTCCCTCCAGTCCTCCTGGTTACCATGTATTTTATTCACTTCCTCTTCCTGGACAGGGACGTAGTGGTGGTGTAGCCATCCTCCTACGCAATGACACCCCATTCATCCGCCTGAATCTTACTACGCCTCTACAGGTTATTGCTGCTCGGGTTTTCCTTCACCGTTATTATACAGTATGTTCCATATATTTACCACCCAACACAACAGTTAGCAGGGACGAGCTCGAACTCCTTATTCGTCAGTTACCTTCACCCTTTCTACTCTTGGGGGATTTTAATTGTCGCCATCCCATGTGGGGTGATTGCCTTACTAACCAACGTGGAGATTTGATGGCATCACTACTGGAGATTGGAGACCTTGCATTAATTAATACTGGGGCATTTACACATTTTCATCCCCAAACAAATTCCTTTACTGCCATCGACCTCTCTGTTTGCTCACCTGACTGCATTCTGGATTTCACCTAGGAGGTTATGGAGAGCTTACATGGGAGTGACCACTTCCCTGTCCTCCTTACATCATCGGTGTCTGGTCCCTGTTCCCGCTTACCGAGGTGGAGGTTGGATAAGGCGGACTGGTCACTTTTTTCTGCTTTGGCATCTTTTAATTTCTCTGCAGAGGAATTTCCAACTATAGATGAAGCCATTTCCTTTTTCACCTCCACTTTGCATTCTGCTGCCCTTCAGGCTATCCCAAAAACCTCTGGCATGTATCACTCTCGACCTCTTCCCTGGTGGAATGAGGAATGCAGGGTTGCCATATGGGCTACGAAGATAGCTTTTTCCCGCTATCGAAGACATAGAACTGAGCATAATCTTATTCAGTTCAGGAGGGCAAGAGCTAAGGCTCATCAGGTGCTCAAGGATGTTAGGCGGGAATCTTGGAAAGCATATGTTTCCTCAATTAACTCTAGGACACCAGTGTCTCAGGTGTGGAAGAGGGTCAGAAAAATTTCTGGAAAATTTACTCCAACTAAGTCTCCTGTGTTGAAGGTCAATGGCATTCCTGTCGGTGACCCCGTGATTGTGGCTGATATTATGGCATCTGCCTTTGCAGCAGTCTCTCGTAGGGACGCTGTCACTTCAACACTTACAAGACACAGGGAGTTGGAGGACGCTAAGGTGCTGGACTTCTGTTTGGAGAATAGGGAAACGTACAATCTCCCTTTCTCTTCTCGGGAGCTACAGTTTGCCCTTTCCCTTTGTCATGACACATCTCCAGGGCCGGATGACTTACCATATGTGATGCTTCAGGACTTGGATGATGATGCACTGTGTTCTCTCCTCAACCTTTTTAATAGAATTTGGAGGAACTCTTCTTTACCCACCTCTTGGCGTGAAGCTATTGTATTGCCATTCCAAAAGCCAGGGAAAGCAGGGTACAGTCCTCTTGAATATAGGCCGATTGCCTTGACATCCTGCATGTGTAAACTGTTTGAAAAAATGGTGAATACTCGCCTTATATATTTCCTCTAAAGGAATGAGTCTCTTTCTAACTGTCAGTTTGGTTTTAGAAAGTATCGCTCAACAACCGATGCGCTGGAACGTCTAGATGCAGCAATTTGTGCTGCCTTTGCTAGGAAGCAGCACCTAGTATGTGTTTTCTTTGACCTGGAAATGGCGTTCGACACAACATGGAGATTTGGGATATACAAGGAACTACATTCAAGGCTCGTAAATTTAAGGTTCGAGTTGGTGCCACCTTGTCTCCGTCGTACCCTCAGGAGGAAGGGGTGCCTCAAGGGAGTGTCCTTAGTGCGACTCTGTTTGGAATTGCGTTGAATGATATTGCAGCATCAGTTCCAGAAGGAGTATCTGCTTCTCTATATGTTGATGATTTAACATTATGGTTTGCTGCTTCCCGAATGGCTTTGTCAGAGCGTAGAATGCAGCTTGCTCTAGACAGGGTCTCACACTGGGCTACCATGCATGGCTTCCGTTTTTCACCAACTAAAACAGTGGCCTTACATTTTTGTCATTTGAAAGGTATACATCCAGACCCAGACCTCCAATTGTACGGTCAGAGAGTGCGAGTTGTAGATGAGACAATGTTTCTTGGCCTTATTTTTGATAGGAGGTTGACATGGGTCCCTCATATCCGTTCTTTACGTCAGTCGTGTCATCGAGCCCTTTCTTTCCTACGGACCTTGTCCCATCTGTCATGGGGCGCCGACAGAACTACCCTGCTGCACCTCTACCGTACCTTAGTGAGGAGCAAACTAGACTACGGGTGTGAGGTGTACTCGTCTGCTTCGGAGGCACGGCTGCGCCCATTAAATTCAGTCCATCATGCTGGGATCCGTCTGTCTAATGGGGCTTTCCGCTCGTCACCGATACCTAGTCTGTTGGTTGATGCAAATGAGCCACCATTGGATATCCGTAAACAGTCCTTATTAGTGCGGTGTTGGCATCGCCTCCACCGTCTTCCCAACTCTCTGTGCAGTAGGGCTGTCTCTGAGATTGCTCTTCACCACTTTTACGACACCCACCCTCACCATCCCCACCCATTTGGGTACAGAATAAGGGCTGCCATGGAGGAGTTGTGTATTCCCTCCTCCCCTGTTTGCCCAGTGCGTGTTTCCCAAGTGCCTCCATGGCTTCTTCCAGAGGTTCAACCGTGTGTTTACTTCCCCGAGAGAAAGACCTCCCTTTCCTCACAGGGGGCCCTCTCTTATTTTTTGGAACATGCCACTACCCACAGTGACTTGATCCCTGTGTATACAGATGGGGCCAAATCCCATTCTGGGACTGGGTTTGGTGTCATTCTTAATGGTTTTAGCCGTGGCGGGAGTCTCCCTCCTTCCGCATCTATTTTTACTGCTGAGCTTACTGCTATTTTAGTTGCAGTTGAATTGATTTTTAGTTTACCTCCATCATCTTTTACAAATTTTAGTGACTCTGTCAGTGCCTTGCAAGCTTTGTCTTGTACCTCCTCATCTTATCCCCTAGTCTTGGCCATCCTAGAGTGGCTCTACTTGTTGAACAGGCGTGGGTACTCTGTAAAGGCGTGTTGGGTCCCTGCCCATGTGGGGGATGTGGGCAATGAGCGAACTGACTCCTTAGCGAAAGCTGCTGCATCGCGCCAATTCTCTCCTCATTATCGTGTCCCGTTTGAGGATTTCCGTGCAGCCAGTATGGCGGCTGCGCGTTCTTGTTGGCAGAAGAGGTGGGATGCCGTTGGGTCAAACAAGCTTCGCAGTATTCGTCAAGACCTGGGTGATGGAGGGTATGTAGGAATGTCCCGCCAGTGGGAGACGGCCTTGGCTTGCCTGCGGATTGGTCACACTAGGCTGACCCATGTTTTTTTAATGGAGAGGGCTCCCCCTCCCTTTTGTGATGACTGCCTAGTTCCTTTGACAGTACGGCACATTCTTGTGGAGTGCCCCAGTCTGGGAGACCTTCGTCAGCGGTACCTTTCAAGGTGCTGGACCGGTGATGGGTCCTACCTCCTCTCCTTGGTGCTTGGGGAGGAGGCTTGTACTGCAAAAGGAGGCACTTTCTCGTTTTTAACTCATGCTGGCCTACTGAGGAAGCTATAGTGCTCAACTCGTTTCAATTTATATTTTAAAGTTGTTCTTATAACTCTCTTTATGGTGTTTTTAGCTTATACTTGTCTTTCAGTTTTGGAGTGTTCTATGTCTCCTCTTTTTATGGATTTTACATTATGCTGATTTTTTTTTACAGTTTTGTGTTCGGCGGCATATGACCCTTGCTGTTGCGCAACCAAGTCAATTTTCATTCATTCATTCGGCTTCACAGAGAGAATGGATACAACAAATGCTATTTTTGTTTTAAGGATGTTTGCAGAAAGAGCGACAGAAGTGCAGAAAGATTATATTTATGCTTTATAGACTACGATAAAGCTTTCGACAAAGTGAAACATGTGGAGTTAATTCAAATATTGAAAGAAAAAACAAAGGAGCTGATGGGAAAGATCTGAGTTTGATATCTAATCTGTATAGGGAACAGAAAGCAGTGGTAAAAATTGAAGGAGAATTAAGTGATTGGGTACAGGTAAAACGATTAGTGAGACAGGGTTGTGTGCTGTCCCCGGACCTGTTTTCTTTATACGGGGAAATGATAATGAGAGAAGTGGAAGATCTGGAGAGTTTAAAATTGGGCAGCCACAACATCAATAATATAAGGTATGCCGATGACACAGTGTTGACTGAGGACTCAGAGGAAGAGTTACAGAGGCTTCTGGAAAGAGCGAACAAAGTTAGTGAAGAAAAAGGATTAAGCATAAATTTGAAAAAGACGGAATGCATGGTAATTACAAAAGGCAGAAAGTTCAGATGTAATGTGAATATTAGAAACAAAAGAGTAAATCACGTAAGCAGGTTCTGTTGACTGGGATGTCAGGTAACCAAAGATGCACGGTGCGACAGAGAAATTAGAAAGTGAATTAGTGAGGCAAAAAAGGATTCGATTGATTGAAAAGCCTCTTGACAAACAGAAATATATCGATAAAAAGTAGAAAGAGGATGGTGAAAACATATGTGTGTCCTGTGATGTTGTATGGTTGCGAGGCGTGGACCATCTGTAAGAATATGGAAAAGAAACTGGAAGCAACGGAGGTGTGGTTCTGGAGAAGAGTTTTGAAAGTGTTGTGGACAGGAAGAGTTACAAATGAGAATTAGAAAGAATGGAAACAAGTCAAGAACTACTGATATTAATTAGAAGAAGACAACTGCACTTCTTGGGACACATGATAAGAAGAGGAAAGATGGAATCTTTGAGTTTGGCAGGAAAAATACAAGGTAGAAGAGTTCGGGGCAGACCAAGAGAGAAGTACTGTATATGGATGGAATAATGAGAGTCAGAGGAGGCAAGTGGAAGACTTCAGAATTGTTGCTGAAGACAAAAGAGAGAAAAGAATGGAAGTCCATGATCGTCAACGCCATATTTGGCATGGCACATCGGTAAGGTAAGGTATGTGGTGATATACCCACCTGTATACTTTCTATTCCCTTGTTGCCGGATCCTACTTAACCCTATCTCAGATAAGACAGATTACATCTCACGTTACAAAGAATAGTCAACAACGCTACATAGAATTCAGAAATTTTCCATCATCACTGCATTCTTCAGAAAATATCCACAGAAACTGAGGCCTTGTCCATTCTTTCATACTTCGAGTTTTAGCCCATTCACTGCAGTGACGTATGTTTCACTGAAGACAATCCATGAACAGTCTTTTTTTTTTTTTTTATCAGTAGAAGGCTCTTTATTAGTGACAGGGTTGATAAAGACAATATCGAACCTCTCCAGCTGGAGAGCATAAGCTGAATAAAATCGTCAGAGATCAGCAAGATAATACAAAACATGCTATTCTGCTGGGAAGAGTTATATCGATCTTTTCAGCTGAACAGTCATTTAATTCTTACCCCGTGTTCTGAGAACTCTGTTTAGTCGCCAGCATTCCGATACAAGAATTCGAAAGTTATTGTTTCCTTTCACGGTATTTATCGTAATGATGTGAATCGATATTTTAGTTCGTAGCCGTACATACTGAAAATTTAGTGCCTTCTGATTTCGTAGCTCGACACCGAATGCCATCGTTTTCCCTCATTCCCCCCCCCTCAGCAGTTTTTTTGCGGCTCCTGGAATTCCCATAAATTTACACACACACACACACACACACACACACACACACACACACAAAATATCTTTCTTCTTTTTTCTGTTACTATTCAGTACCAGTTTACCCTCTTTTGAATGAGAAGCAAAAATTACTTGAGTACGGTAGTTCTATGTATTATTCTTCTATACTTTGCGATGCCCAATCTGGGAAGCTTATGGAAAAAATTTCCGAATTAACATACAGTAACAAACTTTTTTCCTCTCTTCTTTTTTTATTGATTTACTTATTAATTCATCCACTTATTTACTTAAATTTATTTATTTTTCTTTCAAAGGCCGTTCAGTTATTTGGTGGCAACCATCATCCTCAAAGTAGTGCTGCCTACTTCTTCAAATTTTACCATTCTGTTTATGTGTCTGTCGTCCTCTTCCTATTTCCCCCATACTTTCTATTACTGTTTATTCTTCTTTCTAAATCGAGTGGCAAGCCAAATGGTTTTCTGTAACCCGGGAAGCCATTCACATGCTAGGTGGTATAGCCAAATTATGGGGTGATATGGAGCCTGCTATGGTCCTCCTGTTAACCGGATGGAGTCACAAATGCAGTGTCTATCCAGGACCCAAACCTCCACACTTCTTCGCGCCTCGCTGTGGCATGGTGCTGTTTGACGCAAAGGAACATCCTTTCAATGCGGTGGATGCCCCTGCAGGGACTGTGCTTGCTTAATTGCTGTTGATGGGTCTGCCCGGTCACTAATTACTCATAACTAGTTTTATAACTGTGATGGAAATCACTTGAATCGGATTTTTTTTTTTTAAATGCTAGGAAGAACGAACCAAAGGCTAGGAGCTCGCAAACTGCTCCTTCAAAAAAAAAAAAAAAATACAAGAGAGAGCCAAATCAAGATCTAACCATTTCGAGATGCCTGGACACACTGCGTCTGTAAGACTGGAGATCATAGGAAGTAGGAAATACAGACAGACGGAGACAGTTCCAGAGCTGACCTGTTGCATAAATGAAGGACTGGGAGTAACGGTTAACTCTTGTATTAGAAAGTTGGACAGAAAAGGGATGAGAGTTTGTTGCTAGACGGGTGCTACGCGCCCGTCGTAGAGGTGGAGGGATGCAAGCAGACAGTTCAGAGAAGCAGTGACCATTGAAGTAGCGATAGAAAAGTGATAAAGATGCAACAGTGCAGCGAAGAGACAGAGGTTCAAGGGAGCCAGTGAAGGGAGGAGAGTTAATGAGACGAAAAGCCTTTGACTCCACCCTATTGAGAAGAGCTGTATGTGGGAAGCCTCTCCACACATGAGAATTGTACTCCATACAGGGGCAAATAAAACCCGAGTATAAAGTCAACAGCTGTGGAGGGGTAAAGAAAGTACGGAGTCGGCTTAACACACCTAATCTCTTGGAAGCAGATTTTACAAGAGATGCAATATGATCTTTCCTTGAAGGAAAAAACTAATGAGCCAGATCGCCAGAATTTCCAAAGAACCCTTGTTCTCCCCTTCCATGAAAATTTTCTTGATGTTGTTCACATACTGAAGAAATTTAACGTACAAGTAGTATTCAAATATGAGAACACCGTCAAAAAAAAAAAAAAACTAATAAAAAACAGCCCTTTCAGTAATTCAGGCGTTGTTTACAAAATCCCATGTAAAAGCTGTAACAAGTTTTACATAGGACAAACTGGGATAGATTTGGAAACAAGAATCTCACAACATAAATACAGTGTAAGGACAGCCCAACAGAGTAGTGGTTTATTTCAGCACAAAGCATCCAGTGATCACCATATTGACTGGGCCGGTTCTAAGGTTCTAGCAAGATCAAAAAGCTTTGATGAAAGAAATGTAATAGAATCTTGCCTAATTTCAGGCGCATATGAAAATAATGTAAACATGAGCTATTTTAATTTTAAGTGTGATAAATTGTTAAATGAATTATTTTTAAAGAAGTATCCCCCAGACTAAATGTTCCTTGCCGTCTTCTGGTAGTGTAGTCACCCCTTTGTGGGACACACTTAGCATTAATCCTCTAGGTCTTAAGTTAAGCTGCAGTATTTACCCCGCCCCCTTTTTTGTCAGGTGCATCCCTAAGGATGCTGCCTATTGTCATCCTTTGTTCTGTGTGCCACTCCCGGCTGCGGGTGT
>JAGKTI010000342.1:52890-64498 GCA_018397915.1 Birgus latro
ATATGAGTTCATTATGCTGAAGAGATT
Organism: Birgus latro; assembly: GCA_018397915.1. Lineage (NCBI taxonomy): Eukaryota > Metazoa > Arthropoda > Malacostraca > Decapoda > Coenobitidae > Birgus > Birgus latro. Next base: position 52,918 of record JAGKTI010000342.1, read on the forward strand.
ATTGTTCTGTTCGCTAAAAAGCCGTCAACGGGCAACAAGAATTAAATAAAAAATAAAAAATAAAAAGATTATTCTGAAGGAGTTAATGAAGATTCTTTCTAATGAATCATTCATGTTGGGAGGCAATATTTTTGAAGATTAAAATCGTTCTTCATTATAAACATGTAATAGCCGTCCACATTGAAAGTGTGGAAGGTGTTCGAGCAAGCGAGCAAGTCAGGCAGTGGTGAATATTGTCTCATGTTGCTCATCATCTTCCTCTGATTTTCTGACCTGAAAATACTAAAAAGAACTTATTAGATCACGCCAACAATATTCCCTCACTCTTCCTAAAACCAATACTCCTCTTGTATTAACTTTAGGTCTAGAGCTTGGGACCTAGCAAATTAATAATGACTGCTTTTTGATCACTTACAAAAAATCCTTTCACCAAATCTCTCGGAGCGCTGTGATTTGAATAAGAAATTAGAAATTCAGAGTTTCTTTTGTCGATCAGGGTATTGTATTAGTTTGACGCGGATAAAAAAAAAAAAAACAGAAAAAAAAGACAACCAGAAAGTATTATTTGTTTTGAAAAGGCAAAACTCAGTTGCTCTCAGAAATCGTCGGAAAATACTTCTGTGCTACTCACGCAACCTTAGACCGTTACTTCTTGTGCAGCCGGCTGTTAAGTTAACCTGTCGAATAAAAAAATCGTTTCCTCGAATTACGGAAAAACTATTGAGAATTACGGTTTGTCTGTGAAAAGTAAATAACAGGGGATCTTTATGTTATTTCCAGATTGGTGTCTATCTTTCTTGTAACTTCAAAATTGGCTGAGATATCCAAAAAAGTTCGCTACTATACTACAGAGTTTTCCTCCCGACCTTTGCCCCCATTTCAAGCTGATGTGAGAAATCTTTCTCTTGAGTACATATGTCAGGGGTCCAGACTGTGACTAAATTTGATGTTCTCGCTCGGTTCGCTGGCTCGAACAATAAAACAGAAAATCTTCCTCATAGTGAGAGTGCTTCTGGGTCTTCCTTGTAACTTCTTCGGTATGGTCACAACTTTTTTTTTTAATTATTTACCCATATTTTTGCCATCTCCAGAAGATTTTATCCAACTTAGAAAATATACAGCATACTGCAAAGGTTAATGGAGTTTGTATCTAACTCACTCTAGTTTTAGTTCGAAATAACTCTTTACCTGAATGGAATCGTCTGATGATAGCATTAATTATGTAATGTATCATCGATGGCCATTTTCTAGCAAAATTTAAATGTCCGTAGTTAACCAGAACAAGTAGAAGCAGTGTCCTTGGAGTCCCGGGGTTACTATATGTCATTGAATCGCTAGTCCATTAAAACTTATTCCACTCTGAGTTTCCAAATAGAAAGAGAAGGAAGAGGGATTTAATGAAGATGGGATAGGAAGATAAAAGATAAAGAGGAAGGGAGGGAAAGATGATTACTTAGAGATAAGAGGAGGAGAGAATAGTAAGAAGGGTAGGACAACTGAGTGAGAACTGTGGTGAAGATGAGGGAGAGAGAGAGAGAAGGAAAGCGAGGTGAAGGAAGGAAGAATGGACGGAGACGGCAAGAACTGGAGGATAAGATTGACTAAGAGGCGGATGAGAGGTAGGAAAGTAGGGGATACGTGAGGGAGAAAAGGTGAGAGAGAGGAGAGAAAAAAGTGGAGAAAAAAGATAGGAAAGGATGATAGGTGTGAAAGAGGAGGGTGAGGTGTGACGAAGTGGAAAAGAGCTGCGGTAGAAGAGGGATGGATCGTGGAGAAGGGTAGAACTGAGGTGTGTGTGTGTGTGTGTGTGTGTGTGTGTGTGTGTTTTAACCTTGAGTCTGTGCCGCATTTAGCCAGTCACTTCCTTTTAAATCTTGCTTGTGCCTCCCTGTTTCCCAGGGCAAGCATTTAGCGCTCTTCGTTCGACACATTCCCACTCCATTTTAGTGCAGCTTCCTAATGAAGCAGTTTACCGGTATTCTCTGTCGTTCATTTCCATATTTATTTTTCAGTTCTAGAACAGTCATCTTTAAACTCCAGACACGTCAGTACAGGTCGATTTTCCTGCCTAAAAACAAAATTCCCGACCATACTGCCTTCACTCCAGTGACGTGTTTTTCAGTCTATTCTTGCTCTCTCCAGATGACTATTCAGCGTGGGAGAGATTATTCGAACTTTGGGTTTTGATTTAACTTGCATTAACCCCTCCTGTACCTGAGGTCATCCTTAACTCGAGTAAAATTATGCGGGGGGGGGGGGCGCAGCTATATACTATAAAATACATCATCAGTTTTAAGAGGTTGGTCCCATCATTATGATGGCGTGGTTTTTATTTCAGTCATGTTACTTTCAGGCAATTTTATTCAAGTTTGGAAGTACTTGCCCTTTATTAAAACTGTCTGGATACAGCAATGGAGTAATAAACAATAAACCATGGAATTTAAACCTTTCGACTTTGATGACGTCTTTTAAATTCTTGAACTTGGACGTATTTTTTCGAACTGGAGAGGTTGGCTATAACCATTATAAACCATTTCACTCACTGATATCCTTCCCTAATTGAGGTCCAGTAGTCCTCCTAGATACCATACACCTCTGCATATCACCACTTCGGCGCTAACACCCACCGTCCATACTGAATACATGCTAGAAGAGCTGTCTCATACAAGACTGATGTATTGGTATTAGCAGAGGTATTTTTACGGCATGTCGGCGGGTCTTGTGTTAGATCAGTAAAGTCTGATTTTGTGAAGTTCAGATCCTTAAATTGTTCCCTGTCCCAGCGGGGATTTGGACTTGGGTCCGGTAGCACTGCAGGCCACCTCTCTACCGATTGAGCCATCGCCTACCCCACTTTTGGTGGTGGCAAGACTAAAACATAACGTCACAGTTGTGAGGGTGTTAAATGTCAATCAGTGTCATTATAGAGGTCAAATTTAGCGCCAAAAATGTGAATTGCGATCATGCTGTGGCTTTACAGTATTTTTTATGTTGACTTTACGTTCATTCCGTTACGAGCATACTCGTTTACAATATCTTACAATATACTACGATCGAGGTGTTTTACAGTTATAGTTAATGCGGAATGAGGTATGGACTAAGCCTTTCATGACGAGGCACCTTGTTAGGTGTATTTTCACTATCTGTATTGTTTTTTTCAAGCTCTTGAAAAAATAGTACTGAAGTGGTCAGATACAAAGGTAGTGTTTTCAGTACGAGGTTGTTCGTAATGTATAAAAAAAAATGTCTGATGGTGAATAAAATACTAAGAGAATTAATGTCGCCACTGTAATAACATGTGTGCCTTGACGTAGAGGGAGGCAGGTGGTGCCATTGTGCCACTAACATAGGACTGTATTCAGCAAACATATTAATGGAGGCTATATTGGATTCCTCTACTTCATGAAGTCTCTACTTGCATGAACAGAATCCTTTGGGGATGGCAAAAATAAAGTCATCGTTGTCGTCGTCGTTATTATCGTCGTCGTTGCCGCCGTAGTAGTAATGGTAAAGCAACGTTGTTGTTGTTGTTGTTGCATCAACAGCAGCAGCATTATTTTTATTATCATTATTTTTATTACTATTATTATTATCAATATTATTATTATTGATATTAATAGTAGTAGTAGTAATAGTAGTAACCATATTAGTAGCAGTAGTAGCCATAGTAGTAGTGGTAGTAATAGCAGTAGCAGCAGTAGTTGCAGCCCTAAACAATCTGAGTGTGAATCCGATGAGGTGAAGGCTAAAGCTGCCCACATTTTGCAGTCCACCAATCCTTACTTCATGGGACAGGGTAGACTGGGTCAGCTTTAAAATAATCTTAACCCCGAAGGCAAATCGTGTAAATTTATGGCATACAAGTTTTTAGGGATACTGAGGGATGCTGAACTCAAGTCTGCCGCCTCATGCCCAGCTCAAAAATGGCTGATAATGCCTCAAAGATGAAAAATCCAAGATGGTCGCCAGCACCGGGCTGAAATGTATATATGGTACTGTATATACCTTTGACTAAACAAGGTAGAAACTTGAAAGAAATGTGATTTCTAGGTCATCATATATAGGGAATCTAATGCCATATTCTTTTTTGAGGTAGAATGAGAAGGAACTCGTATATATTGCAAAAATGGTCGTCATTAGTAATGAATATTTCGTAAGCGAATTAAGATCCATTTGCCTCTTTGTATGAAGTAATGCGAATTTCTAAGGGCAAGCAAAACACTACCAAAGTGGACAGGAACATTCTACAAAGGCTCATAACAACTTATAGACCAGGGAGCAAGGTAATCCTAGAAAATATCCTCCAGCATAAACTCATGCCCACTATCTTTGGCCACAACTAGTGGTAGCCTACATTCCACCAACACGTCTGTGTTAGTAAAAATGCTATTTCAACAAGTCCAAACCCCTCCAAATGTTACACTCGAAAAACCCAGCTACCTGCTCAATGATGGCCAAGCACTCGTGATAGCACTTGATTGATTGATTGATTGACTGATAGAATGCATGGCACCGCAACAACAAGGTCATATGGTGCCGCATAAGCAAAAATGTATGGTGCCGTATAAGTAAAAAATATAAGCGTAGAAACATAAAAACATTTAAAAGCAAAACTCCATATTAAAAACTAGACATCAAAGTAAAACACAATGCGATCATAAAAGGTGAAGGAGGCCAGCCTCTTTCAGAAATAAAAACACATCGTTCCCAGGGGTACCAGGCTCTCCTCAAAGCATCGAAGAGAGACAGTAAACACCACCCTCCCCTCGGTGCCTAAATAGCAGCCTCCGACGTAAGTCGCCCAAACTGGGACACTCAACAAGCAAATGCCTGACAGTAAGGGGAACCAGTCATCACAGAATGGCTGCATGCCTCCACACACGAGGAACTCATGTGTGAGCTTGGTATGTCGAATCAATCTCTAACTTACGAGGCATTGTAAAACAAACTCTCTGAGAGACGAATTTGGTGACTTCCTTTAGCTTGCTGACAGGAATGCTATCCCACTGCAAATGCCAACAAGCACGAACAGCAGACAATAGGGAAGCACGTAAATCAGTAGCAGGTAGAGGACAAGGAGCATGTACAGGTCGCAAAGCCGCAGCCTTAGCTAGCGCATCTACCCTTTCATTACCTATGATATCAACATATACAGGAACCCAGCAGAAATCCACTCTCTTCCCGCGGTGATGAATAAGGAACAGCCACTCCAAAATAGCTAAAACTATAGGATATGAAGAGTTAAAAGAGTCCAGGGCCAAAAGCGCCCCTTGAGAGTCGCTAAAAATAGTAAAATAATTGCCATGGTCAACAAACACCAAATTCAGGGCTAAAACGATAGCTGATAACTCTGCAGTAAAAACTGAGGCAGCCAAAGGAAGACTACCTCCACGATTAAAATTGGGAAACACCACTCCAAAACCAACACCAGAGGTGGATTTAGAGCCATCAGTATACACAGGCACAGATCCACCATGACTAAAGAATGTTCTAAAAATAACTGTAAAAGACACTGAGGAGCGACAGAATCCTTTGAGTCTGCAAGAAACCTGCAGGAAGTTACCTTGGGCAAGAACCATGGCGCAACCCTCGTGATTCGAACAGGACTGACAGGTACTGCGGACAAAGATATCCCGAACCCTACATCTAAATGGACGAGGCATGCGAGGATGTCTACTATAATACAAAAAAACAGGACTGTCGCATCACACACTCACAGACAAGTGAGTCTGGAAGGCGACAAATCCGGAGCCAGCACCGTGCTGCAGCAGACTAACGCAGTAGATCTAAGGGAGGCACACCAGCTTCCACCAAAAACTGGGAATCGGAGATGACCAAAAAGCTCCAGTTGCAAGGCGAAGACCAGCATGATAGATAGCATCTAGAGTTTTTAATCTGGACTCTGTGGCAGAAGAGTAGACCTCACAGCCATATGACAGCTTGGAGAGATTACAAAAACCTGAAACAAATGCAAGAGCGTCCTCTGATCAGCATCCCAAGAGGTATGGGACAGAACCCTCAATAAACTGAGAGCCTTCATACATGATGCTTTAAGATTTACCAAATGTGAAACCCAAGTCAAACGGCAGTCAAACGTCAGACCCAAGAATTTCGTTTCTGCCACACAACGGAGTCTCCTGCCACAAAGCTGGAGATCAGAGTCTGGGTGTACCCCTCTTATCCTACAGTAGTGCATAGCCACAGTCTTAGAAGGTGAAAACCGAAAACCCTTGGAAGTTGCCCAGGCAGAAATCTTGTCCAAGGCAAGTTGCATACGCCACTCAATAGCAGACATGCGGGAGCCAGGAAACCATATGGCTAAGTCATCCACATAAAAAGATGAGGATACCCCAGGAGGCACAGTGCCAAGGATACCATTAATGGCCACCACAAACAGGGAAGCACTTAAGACACTCCCCTGTGGGACACCTCCCTCCTGGCATAGTGGCACAGAGAGGGTAGAACCCACACGGACCTGAAACACACGATCAGCCAAGAAGTCTCCAAGCAATACGGGCAGGCGACCACGTAAACCAAAGGCATGAAGTTGTTGGAGGATGCCATGGCGCCAGGCAGTGTCATAAGCCTTCTCAAGATCGAAGAACACGGTCACAAGATCTTGCTTGGAGGCAAAGCTTCACAGATCGATGCCTCAAGCCTGATGCGGTTGTCTGAAGTACACCATAATTTATGGAGGCCACTCTGCGAAGGAGAGAGAAAGCAACGCTTCTCTTGAAACCACACAAGCTTGACACTGATCATCTTTTCAAATAACTTGCACACGCATGATGCTAAACCAATAGGGCAATAGTTGGAGACATGGGAATGGTCCTTACCAGGTTTAGGAATGGGGAGGACAATGCTCATCTTCCAACTCTTGGGAGTAGACCCCTTACTCGAAACCCTGTTAAAAAGTTCTAATAAAAACTGTATTGATTCAGTCGGCAGATGACGTAGCTGAGCATATGGAATGTCATCAGGGCCAGGAGCAGTGTCACCACACTCTGAAAGGGCAGCTTCACGAAGGCTGAAGTCTAAATTATATGACTCTCTGCCACGAGAGCAAAAGTCAAGGCTCAGCCTCTCCTGATTCATACGAAAATTAGCACACGGCTTAGAAGGATCCTATTTTGAGAGAGCATAAAACTTATTTGCAAGAGCAGAGGCTACTGCATCTGGTCGTGATGGCTCTTGGAAAGTAGCCTGACATTAGAACATTTGGTGACTATGCCAACATGCTTGCTAACACTGTGTTCAAGGTGGGAGCAAAACACCAGAGGATCGATGTAGTCTTCGACAGGTATCGAATCAGTCAAAGTAGGCACAATGATCAAACGCAAGCAGTGCCACTGACTGGTACGTCATAAAATGGAAAACGAGACAGTTCCTGTTCTGTCAGACTGGTCTACCTTTATGGCACTTGAGGAAAATAAAGCAGACCTTGATTACTACTTTCAAACCATCTGATTGAACACAGCCCAAAGCATGAACCAGTGGTTGTAGCAGCAGGGAGGGGTTTGCCGAAGTGACCACTGTCGTCATCTGATCCAGACCTCGCAGTCTCCTCTCTAAGGGCTGACCTCGAAGAAGCTGTTACCCAACTGATTTTGCACTGCATCCAAGCTCATATGGAAACAATGGTTGTGTCTGTGCATGATACATACGTGCTTCCTTTACTTCTGGCACTCTATGTACACATCTTTACATGAAAGATGGGACGTCGAAGGCGTCAAAGTATTTCCCAGTACATGAAACATGTGTGTTGCTATCTGCTGATCAAGTGGACACCCTACTTGCATTCCATGCTGTAACTGGCTGTGATGGTGTGTCTCAGTTCCGTGGCCACAGTAAGAAAACAGCGTAGAAGGTATTCCAGCAACATCACACTAATCTTAACGGCATTGGCAAGGGCCCTCTAACAGGAGACATGGCGATATCATTAGAAAAATTCATATGTAAGATAAAGGGTATGCCTGAGTCAAGGTGTTTTGTATTGGTCGTGCAAAGAGACTCTGCCACCAGCCTCTGATGCAGCAAAGTTTCACACCATGCATTCACAGTATCGAGCAAGTGTCTGGAACCAAGCACACTTGCCATATCCTGATCTTCCTCCAGTGACCGTAATGAGATGGATGCACCTGAATGGTCAGTTAGTGCCACAACAACTCTCAGCCACCTATGCCAAAAGCTAGCAGGAAGATCACTTCATGTGGTTGTATGAAGGGAGGCCTCAGCAAACGCTGCAGCTGCAGTAAAATTTGCATGGAATGCATCGAGCCATACAACTGGAGGAAACTTGGCAACAACTGCTGCAACACTCATGATGACTGGGAATAAGTTCATGTGTGCACATCTACCTGTACACGCAATGAAGGACTGTATATAACGATCTGACAGCAGATATATTAAAAGTGTTTAAGCAGTTAAAAATGACTCTTTTAGCAAAAAATATGAGTTTCAAGGAGTTTCTAGACCTTTTATTTCAAAACTGCATTTCATATTAGATTCCCCATGTATGAAAACCTATAAAGCATATTTCATTCAGGTTTTTAACTTGTTTACTCAAAAAGATAAGTACATATCACCCCGGCAGTGGTGGCCATCTTGGATTTCTCAATTTTTAGGTATTTTCTGCCATTTTTGACCTTGTCATAAAGCAGATTTGCGTTAAGCACCCCTCAGTACACCTAAAAATCTTGTATGCCATAAATTAACACTATTTACCTGTAGCACTTTAAGTATGCACGTTTTCAGAAGCTCTGCCTAGTCAAGGGAGAGTGGTGAGGGGATTTTTGTATAACTAGGCAGTAGGCTATGTGGGTATATTATCAACGAACGTAGTTTATTGTAGTTTACCGTTGTTCACCGCTGTCACCAATATTGATGAACGTAGCTGAAGGGTTTGATTAGATGAAGAGATTGTAGGTGTATCGTAGATTAGTCTTCCCCTCAACCAGTGGAGTGTAACGTGGGTCGCTACTTAGTAAAATGGTGTGCCGTCGAGTAGAGTGAAGACGTAGGTCTCTGTCTTTCTCACCTTCCCTCTTTGTGCATCATAATCGAGATGAGTTACAGAGCACTCTCTGTTACGAAGTTTGTTGTACGCAGTTATATCGAAGAGTGATTGACAGTGCAACGAAGCTTGCCGGCAAACCTCCTAGTTGATCCTATCTCCTACCTTCTGTCCTCGATCGTACTCTCGGGCTCTTTCCCTCTATGCTCTCCGAAATCTGGGAATATATATGGCTTGGTTGGAATGTAGTGCTTGGTAGATTTCCATGGTATCGTCTTGACTATAAAGAGACTGTTTGAGATATGTCATGTGTTAAGACATTCTTGATGGTCTAGGACAACAGGATTGTGGATATACGTCATGTGAATTGAGATTCCCACTGAAAAGCTGTGTCACTACATACTGTACATAGTGATATGACATATATACTAGTGCCTATAATGCCTACAATATCAGTGCCACCACAAGAAGGGGTCCCTCTCCAGCATATCTAATTACTGCCTTAAATGTCGAGGATGGTGTGCCTTATTCCTTTCACCACGATTGGTCCCCCAACTCCCTATTGATATTGTCAGTTGGTAGCAGGAACAGAATAAGAGGCGTCATTGCACTGAGGAGGTTATTGGAATTTGTTATAACCCATTCACAATAAGAAGCCCTCTCCAAGCTAGTTAAAACTAACTGGCGATAGGAGAAATATAATAAGAGATGATATACTGAATATGCTAAAGAAGATGGTCTTTAACATCTGCAGTACAAGGGGTCTACCTTAAGATAAAATCGTCTCAAACACCTGCACTACAAGATTCTTGGTCTTCCTTAAGCTGAATACACTTATAATTGTCTTGTGCTGGCAAGAATAAAATAATATGACACTGTATTACAGAAGCAAGGTAATGGGGATGCTGCAACTGAAATCTCAGTTCAAATGGACAGATGGTGGTGTAAATCAATACTTGTGGGGACTTGATGTAACATATTAACACAACAAATACTTATACGAGGATGCCTGACAGAATTTTAACCATAACCTGTCTTATATATCAAGCCTTAATAATCTTGCTCCCCTACTCTCTTCCTCGGTCCCATTCTCACTCCTCCCGCCATGTCCCTCACATCCCATTTTCTCGGATGCCCCTTTAGGTAAAACAGAGGACGTTTATTCGTAAACATAGTCGTCCAAATTGCATAAAACACGTTAATAGTACATTTTGTGTTATGCAGACTGCTATGGCACTGAAACACACACACACACACACACACACACACACACACACACACACACAAACACACACACACACACACACACACACACACACACACACACACACACACACACACACACACACACACACACACACACACACACACATGCGACGTACAAGAGAGTATAAAACTATTCTGTGCATGATTATTCACTACGAAGCCTCTCAAGTCATCGACAAAATGGGATTAACCAGCATGTAGGATAGCTTGTTTATATTTACATAGAACTAACAAGCACTTTACAACCGAACTAGAGCGAACACTGTACTAAAAGAAAAAAAAACTGCTAATAAATCGCTACTACGGAAACTTCCTTATCATTAAAATTAGTTAATATCTTCAGTCCGCCAATGTAGTCTTATATTTTACCGCTACAGCAACCAAACGATCTTATTAAAACTTAGGTAAATATCTAGTACTAAAGAGACTCATGAACACTAAGGTATAGCTAACACTTTCATTTTAAAGAGTCTTTCGTGAGTTAAGTATAGCCGTCTAAAGGTATGATGAATAGAGTCCTCATGGTAGTTCGTTCGTTTATAGTTTTCCTCCACCTGTAGTAGAGGCCGAGCCCTACATTAGCCCGGTGTCATGGTAGTGAATTTAAGATCCTCATGAATACAGCACCAAAACACTTCCTGCTTACTGACTTATAATCCAATGAACTCCCAGACGACTTTTACGATACCCCATCTTTTGGCTGCCATTACCGCGAGACAGGCAGGTAGTAGAGCAATATTGATGATGGCACTAACCAGGCAGCCTCTCTCCACAGACTACCCTCTTTAAGCCTATTTACGGCTCAATTAAGAGAGTTTATGGCAAAGCTTGTGTGATGTTTTCCCCTCCAAGTACACGGTCGTGAGTGGTAGTGACGGCATTAGTGGCCGGATTGTTACTTCTTCCCAGGAGAAATGTAATCGTAGTGACTGATGAGAAGTCAAGATAAGGGTAGAAAAAAAAAAGTCCTACGAGGAATATTCATTACTGAAGCATGACGTTTTAATTACTGTCAGTACTGTATTTTCGGAAGGAGAAGAAGAGATGTATAGATGATCAGAGAGAATGGGTGTAGTAGTAGTAGTAGTAGCAGCAAGAAAAGAAAGTTGGCAAGACTGTGGCGTGTCAAGGTGGCTGGGAAGGAGTGGTACAGTTTTCAGTGGAGGAAGACGAGCAAGAGTTAGAGACCGAAAAGAGGTAATGACGAGAGGTGGGGGACGAGAGAATGACAAAAGCAGCCAGAATTAGAAAATAGACAGCATGCTGCTGACTAGCCCAGCGAGGACGCAATACTACATACTG
>JAGKTI010000342.1:69515-92106 GCA_018397915.1 Birgus latro
ATATATATGCTTTTGATTTGCATCACGGTGGTGCAGTGGACGCATGAGCCCGAGGCTTCAAGCGTGGGTTTAATCTTCGGAAAGCACGAAAGCACTGCATGTGGGGGCTTGGAGTGTTCTAAGCCTTTCAAATGATGACTGCCTTTGTAATCATGACAGTTGGGGCGACTGGAAATCGTCATAGCTGCACTGTCTGAAGTGAGGTGACCTGAGCATGGCGAGATCAGTAGAGATGGTTAGATATACTACTGATCTGGCCGTGATGATGGTGCCCATCTTAGGGGTGTCACTGTGGCAATTACTTTTCACTTAGTCTCTTGTGTCGACAGGTTGCTCCAGTGAATGAGCAGAAAATACTCGTGAGACTGAAGCACTCCTTTGGTTTCATCTCTTTTACTGCATTGTATGCTCCATCTAAGATGAGTGATCTTGAAGAGAAAGAGCTATTCTACACCAAACCTGACTCTGTTGTGGAACAGGGCTCCACGTGGAATACACTCCTGGTCTTCAGCAACCTTAATACAGTTTCTGGCGCTGACGGGGAGGGCTTCAGGCAATGTGTAGGTCCCCATGGCTCTGAAAACAGGAATTCCAATAGTTCTTACCTTCTGGTAAGTTAGGAATTATTGGATCTTGGTTCCCGTGGCCAAACCTTCACCGCTGAACTTGGTACACCAGTACCAGAGGGGATGCTAAGGAGATATATCACATTCTTGTTAGTACTTGCTGGAGGATCCTTCAGAACTGCCAGGTTTTCAGGAGTGCAGAGTTATTTGTTACTCATCACAGAATTGTTGTTGCTACTGTAAAGCTACAAATCAAAGATGAGAGATTCTCAAGATGCCACCCAAAAAAGGTTCCAACTTGAGAAACTCAGGGATGAGGAGTGTGCATATGAGTATTTATGTAGTGGCAGTCTGAAATCGGTTTGAAGTGCTCAGTACTGGTGAGGATCCTGTTGAATGATGGGATACCTCTAAACGTGCTACCCTGGCAGCAGCTGATGAGCGTATTGGAGAGTGCTTGATTTCAAGAGGGGATTCACCTCGGGGGACACTGATCACAATTTAGAAGAGTCATGCTGCCAGAATGGATGGGGATCGCGAACAGCACAGACTTCTGTCATAACGAGAACGAGTTTCACTGTGAAAGGAGAAAGAGAGGTGTGTAAGGGAAGCTGCTGAGGAGGTGGAAGGCTGTTTTCATTTATATGACCTTTGACCCACCTACTGAGCCCTGAAGAAGCTCCACTCCAGACCTACCTCTCAGGGTAACTCTTTTCAGACAGTAGATGGACAGCTAGTGTTGGGGGCAAGTGAGTACAGAGCTTGTTGGGCTGAATACTTTGAGCAGCTGTACATGGCTGAGCCTCCCAGTGGAGAGCTTCAATTGGTTGAAGCTCAACCATTGACTGCTGTCCCACCAACTGACAAAGCTGTGCTTTCTCTAGAAGAAATGAAGACGTCAGTGGGCAGGTTGAAATGTGGCAGAGCAGCTAGTGTTTGTGACATCTCACACACTGGAGGCAAGTCCATGATAAGGCGGTTACATGCGGTTATAGAAGCCGTTTTGCAGACTGGTATCATTCTTCCTGACTGGACAAAGGGTTTGGACACCGCTATCTGGAAAGGAAAAGGAGAATCGTGTGACTGTAGTAACTACCATGGTAGTACAATGGTCAGTGTGCCAGGCAAAGTTCTTTCTCACATTCTCCTGATGCATATCCGGGACAATTTGCTAAAGTTTTAGAGGTCTGAGCAATCCGGATTCAAGCCAACAAGTCTACTGTTGACCATATCCTGGCTCTTCAAGTTCTTGTGAAACACTGTCTTGAATTTTAAGAAGGTCTGCTAGCAGCCTATGTTACCTCAAGAAGGCATTTGATTCAGTAAAACGGGAGGTACTATGGGAACTCCTGCGACCCTGTGGGATCCCTGTGGGGATAATCCGACTGATTGCTGGCTTGTACTCAAACACTGAGAGTGCTGTCAAGGGTGGTAGGAGGAACATCCGACTTCTTCCCAGTGAGTTCTGGTGTAAGACAGGGATGTGTCCTTGCCCCAGTACTTTTCAGCACATGTATGGATTGGATATTGGACTGGGCTGTGAGTAAAAGTCACTGTGGGGTATCAATTGGCGATTTCAGGGTTACTGACCTTGACTTTACTGATGATGCAGTTATCCTAGCAGTCACTGGAGATACTTCAGAGTGACCTTGAGGAATTTCACGAGAATGTGAATCGATTGCGATTAAAGGTCTCTTGGGCCAAGACCAAGGCCCAGGCATTCTGTGGCTTGTATGAAGCAGTTCAGTCTGTCCAAGTATGTGGTTAGGATATAGAAGTCTTGAAATCATTCACTTAGTAGAGTAGTCCACAACATCAGTAGATCAGACAGTGAGACCTTTCACTGCACTGATCTGACCTATGAGGTTATGGATTCACTCAGTTCGGGTATTTGGCGCTGTTGGTATTTGTGTAGAAGGATGAAAGTTTGCATCTTCAAGGCACTGGTGCTCCCTGTCTTACTTTATGGCTGTGAGACATGGGCACTAAAAACAATGACTTGTAGTTGTGAATTGACTCCTTTGGTACTAAGTGTCATTGCAGGATCATGAGATATCCCCGGTACAACCGGGTGCATAACAGGCAACTATTCCATGAGACTGAATCGACGCCTAGTACCCAAATATTACGTCAATGCCAATTCCAGCTGTATGGGCACATGGCCCACTTTCCTGAGACTGATCCTGCTCATGGGGTGAACTCTGAACGAGTAAACCCAGCGTGAAGAAGGCCAAGGGGAAGACCACCTAACTCATGGCTGGAGCAGGATGTTCACTCCTGTTGGGAGATACTCAAGGGGGAAGAATCGCTGCCTGGAGGGTTGCACAGAGGGGCCCGAGTGGGTAAAGTCGGAGGGTGAGTGAGACTATGTGCCCACAGGCATTTAACCCTTTTTGATTGATTTATGATGCATATAATATATAAATCCCATATGAGCCCAGTGTACTCAATATAGGACGGAAATGGGAATTTTCAAAAGTTAATAAAGTAGGGAACCCCCAGTTAGGGACCTATGAGCTTTCTCAACTATGAGCCAATACGCGGAGGGCGGTACGCTTAGTACCCTGCCAGGACAATCCCTCATTTATTACATCTTCAGACAGAGTGATACAGAGGCCTATAAGGTAGAGGTCTTTTATACACACATGCAGCAGGAAGTGGCACACAGAACAAAGAATGGCCTGAATTAAAACTAAGCAATACACAGAACAATAGGTACCTGATATTTTTCCTTAACAGTGCACCTGATAAAAAGGGGGGCAAATACTGCGGCTTAACTTAAGAAAATAGAGGATTAATGCTAGATGTGTCCTGCACAGGTGTGACTGTACTACTAGGAAACAACAAGGAACAACCAGTTGTTAGTTAGGGGGGGGTACTGCTTTAAAATTAATTCAGTTTACAATTTATTACACTTAAAATGACCATAGCTTATGTTTACATTCTTTTCATATATGCCAGAAGTTAGACAAGAGTCAATTACATTTCTTTCTTAAAAGCTTTTGGATCTTGCTAGAATCTTAAAGCCTGCCCAGTCAATATGGTGATCACTGGTTGCTTTGTATTGAAATATACCACTTCTCTGTTGGGCTGTCCTTACACTGAATTTATGTTGTGAGATCGTAGTTTCCAAATCTTTTCCAGATTGTCCCCTGTATGTACATTATTATTCACACCATCACATTAGTGTAAAAAGATTATGTATTCATATCCATGTACTTGAGAACATATCGAATTTCAGCCCCAGAATATTTATATAATGAACTTAAAATTATTCAGAGCATTGGAACGAAGCTATAATATTCACCAAATATACTAACGCACATCCACAATATAGCTAAGAAACGATTCCTTGAAGGAAAACCAACAAGCCAGATAGCTAGAATAATCAGAGAACCCTTGTCCTTCCCGTCCATGAAAATTTTCTTGATGTTATTCACATACTGAAGAAACTTACTGTATAAGTAGTATTTAAATATGAGAACACCATAAAGAAAAAAAAAATAATCAAAAATAGCCCATCTAGTATTTCAGACGCTGTTTACAAAATCCCGTGTAAACTCTGTAAAGAATTTTATATTGGGCAATTCGGAAAAGATTTGGAAAATAGGATCTCACAACAGTATTAAATACAGTGTAAGGACAGCCCAACAGAGTAGTGCTTCATTTCAGCACAAAGCATCCAGTAATCACAATATTGACTGGGCAGGCTCTAAGATTAAGATCTAAAAGCTTTGATGAAAGAAATGTAACTGACTCTTGCCTAATTTCTGGCACATATGAAAAGAATGGAAACAATTTATGGTCATTCTAAGTGTGATAAATGGACTGGTTGACGGTCGATTTTTAAAAAAGTAAACAATTAATTTAGGCAATAAATATGCTGAATTATCCTATGATATAGTTAATTTGACAAACCAAAGTAAAAATTTGGAGGTATAAGCCTTCAGAGTTGCACAAAAAGAGGTTAATGGCAGCACGAGCCTCTAGTGGCCGTGACGTCACAAGCCCTCCAACTCAGGAGACAAAGCAAGACTGATCCCCAAGCTAAGTTGTGTGATTGTTGTTCTGCTGAGCTTTGCTTCGTGAGCAAATAGCCACCATTGGTGCTTTGTTCCACTGTGCAAGAACACAAGTAGAACCACACGAGAAAAAAGATTCACCACTGTTCCAAGAGAAATGAAAACCAGGAATCTGTCGTAGCGAGCAGTGCGTCGGGAGTACTTCATCACAGCGGACAACTCCTGCTGTTGCCAAGCGGTGCATGGAAATCCGAATCGTAGGTCATTTACCGAATGAACACTTAAATGAAAGCATCATAATTTTTATCACCATATAGGTTCATGCACACCTAATTTTCTTAAATCCAGTCAAAAATTTTTGCTTAACCCTTCATTAGTCAGATGGGGTACTTTGTCACCCCAAATTTTTTTAATAGCTCATATTTCCCAGCCGGTAATTCGAATATTTCTGTCCGTTCCAGTACTCTCCTGATTCAGTGAGGGGAGGGAGCATGTGGACTGGTTTAGTCCTGCCTCTGCTGTAGTGAGAGGGGCGCTTCCCCTCCCCCCTGGGGTGTCCAGTCACCCCATCGAACTAACCATTTAGATCATATTGTAATATAGATTGTTTTTTTATTTTTTATTTTTGCATATTGTTTATCATTATACTGATTTTAAAAATCACAAAATGTATTTTCCCGTGCGTGTTTACCTGACAAATGAGATATGAGTCCATTTGTTATTTTTTTACTGATATTATAATTAATAGTTTTTTATTATTATTAATTAATAAACACCACCTACAAGACATTCAGTCTTTTCATTAGTGATTGTAGAGATATACTGAAGTGGCAATATGAAGATATTTTACATGTTAGTAACACTAACCACGTTTGAATATCCCACAAGACTAATGAAGGGTTAATATGACTGTTAATAAAAAATCAGCTTTCACAGCCAAGACATGCTAAGTTAGTGGATATTTACCCTTCAGATAAGCATGCACTGACAGACTTCCATTTTGGATAAATATTGATTTAAAGCACAAATTCATGCATTTGTACAGAAAATCAACACAAAACGGAAGTCTGTTAAGGCAAGTTGTCAACCTAGAGGTGAAACACTATTGTAAAATTTTGCTCTGATTCCTGAATTTTTATTAATAGTCAAGCTACACAATTTTTGACCGGATTTCAGATAATTAGGTGTGCATGAACCCATATGGTGATAAAAATTGTAATAGCCTAACATATACAACTTAACCTAAACTAACAGTCACCTGTCAAGCAAAATCAACCCTAACTTTGGCTTTAGCCATTGGTAGGGAGTGAAAATCTTATTCTCTAGATCAGACTGGCTATTACTAAAAAGATGTTCAAACATCACCAGTTCATAAGACCAAGAAATCAGTAACCAAATATTCCACAGAGGTCTATATATATTGATTTACAAAATGGCGACTAAAAAGATTTTTGTAACTATCGACTCACTAACCTGTTGCCAGGTATTTACAGACTCTTCACTGAAGGCCTTACGAACAGAAAAACAATAAATCTGGACGAAGACTAACCTCGTGAACAGTCAAGATTCCGAAACGAATATTCATCAACACAATGAATCAGCTAACTGAGAAACTACAACGTATAATAAACCACTGTGGTTAGTTTTTTTTTTTTATTTTTATTACGAGAAGGTTTTCGAGTCAATGGAGCACATAGCAATTATAAATTCATTGCGAGAACAAGGAGTAATTGAGACTATTGTAAAACTGCTCGAAAACATATATAAAGTGGGAACTGCTACAGTTAAATGTCAAAAAAAAAAAAAAATCTAAAAAAAAAAAATAAGACTGAGAAGGGCATGCGTCAGGGAGATACAATTTCACCAAAATTATTAACAACATGCCTTGAAAGTATTTCCAGAGCACCAGACTGGGAAAACAAAGGAGTATACATAGGAGGAGAAAACCTAAACCATTTATGATTTGATTTGCTGATAACATTGTCCTAATCTCAGAAGCGGCAGAGACATATCATGAAATGTTGAATGACCTAAACACAAAAGGTCTCAAATTAGGGCTAAAGATGAACTGTAGTTATACCAAAGTAATGTTTAATTCAAATACACGAAAGAGCATTACTTGAATAAGCAAAGAAATTCTTGAAGGAGTGGAGGAGTCCAATTGCTTTGGGGCATATATATATATATATATATACTGTATATACATGGTAGACAGATAGATTTCATCATATATGACCGGAACTGGAAGAAGTACCGAGATGGGGGAGGGGAACAGAAGAAAGAGTGAGGAGCAGGGAGATAAAAAGAAAAAAAACGACAGCGTTGGTGGTGATATGTTGGCAGAATTTGTCATCACTATCTTTGTATCATTAGTTTTCAAACCCACGAGAACAACTCGAATTCAAGGGCAGAGTGTGAGGTTGGGATGTGCAAATCCTATATGATCAACCTCCGGACAGTTACGATTAACTTTCAAGAGGCATTTTGAATTATCGAAATTACATACACTCGCCATTAACAAGGGCTATGCATTAAGAGCGAGTGTTGTTGTTGGTGTTGAAAAGCTCAGTTTGTCTGGCCAAGCAGACCCATCAGCTGCAGGTAAGCAACCACCCTTGCAGGGCCGTCCTGGTGCAATGAAACGATTTTCCCTTGCGACTGACAGCGCCATCCCACAGCGAATTGCGGCGAATAGTTTGAATGTTTGGTTCCTTAATAGCAGTCACACTTGTGTCTTTCCACCCAGTTAACAAGGGCAAGATAGTGGGCTCCACTTAACCCCGTTTATTGGTTATATGATTACCATCCCTCGTTGTATAATGTTTCCTGGGTAACAGGAAACCATTTGGCTTCTCACTCAGAGTAGAGCGGCCTGAAGTGAAAGAATAGTACTAAAAAGTGAAAGGTAGGAAAGGAGAAGGTCAAGAATAGAGGAGCTCAGACACAGAGATACAATGAGGAAGGAATAGGCAGTACTACATCAAGTGAGTGAATGCTGGTTGCCACCACCTGCCAAAAGTGTTTGGATGCGATACAGAGGTTTGGGTGAAAGGGAAGAAAACTGAATGTTGGCCTTACGCAATATAGAATGGCATACGTATGAACGTATTTGGATGTGCAACAAAAGGAAGAAGTGTGTGTGGGGGGGGGAGTTGGAGTAGGGGTGTAAATAACATTAGTAACGATGATGTAAATTTCATAATAGTGATATGTGAGGTTGTTAAGTGTCAGATAGAGGTAATGGGAGGTATATAGTGGTCTAAGTGGTAGTACTATCAAGAACATTAATATCTCAGGCTACAGTTTAAGATACAGAGCAGAGGTGAAAATACAAAATGAACCTGCATAGATGGTATTTGCATAAAGACAGATTTTGTATCAGGGTGCTTGAGTCTACGATTAAAGGTGATAATTAAGTGGGACGCGTAATATTATTTATAGTTGTATAGTAATAAGACTGATTATAAATAAGTGGATTAAGATGTGATATACAACTGTGAGGGAAAAATAGATACGGGAGTAAATGAGGTGTTAGGGTTCTCAGACGTCAGTGTGATGAATGGGTTGGTACTGGGCGAGTCAGGGTGTGAATTATTAGAGTGAAATGAGGTGTATGGAGGGTTGCTTTGAAGGTGTAGGCAAAACGACACTGACACACACTCATACATGCACGACACTTTACAATATCATCACCAACATCAGAACCAAGACATCTCCTATACTTTTTTCTTTCGTACCTGTTGCCTAATAACTTGTTTCATCCAAACCGAACGGATCTTCGAATTTCATATCTCTGCTTCCGTCTTTTTCTGCCTCTTTCTCTTCTTTCAATCATATACCCCCACCTCTAATCTCTCTCTCTCTCTCATGCTAAAACAATCAAGCAATCACGAAACATCCATCCATCCATCATCCAATCCTATGTTGCCCCCATGAGGAGCGCAGGAGCTCGGGGCTAGGCAAGTTGATCCTGAGATTTAAGATGAGAGTGAACATTTCGGGTGATACTGTAGGTAGAATTAGTAGCATCCATAATAAAACTTCCAGGCAAACGTTTTAGCAATATGGTCTTCGGTTCTCTCATGGTGGAAAAGCGCTTGTGCTCTAATCCACCTACAGCCAGAGGATTTTAATCACGATAGAGTTCACCATAGAAACCTGAAAATTCTAATTTTGGCCATCAACAATGTCATAGCCGGGACAACTCTAGCAATCCTGAGACTGTTAATACTACACTATTATCCCACTAATATACGGGACAGCTTTAATACTATCATTCAGGTAACACCAGACGATATTATTGAGCTGAATGAGTACCGGATACAGACAATAATTATCATTCAGCCTTAGAGGGCAGTGTCACAGTAAAGAGGTTACAATATTCTGCCTTAGTTATTTCAGTCCCTGGCAGATCCAATAATTGGCGGGGAGAGGGAGGTACAAAAAAAAAAAAAAAATCCCCATATCTCTATTAAATGTAGGGTGCTGCTGCGGACATACTCGACTATTTTTTAATAGACAGGCTGGATTACACGTACTAGTCAATGCCACGTAGGATATCACTGAATGAGCTATGGCTGGCAAACTAGTGTGATCAAACGCAAAAGTGAAAAATTGCAGCTCCGCTAACATTTAAATTTTCTTGTATATTCGTTTACATAGCACAATATAACTCAAGAGTTTTGTCAATGCACTCAAGAGCTCAGAAGATGAGAGTGTTTGAGCGGTAGTTGATCATGGTTAAAGTAGCACATGATTTCACATAAACTGAAAACGTACTGTATTATGGACACACAGTGGAACCATGAATTAAAGGGGATGAAAGTGAGGTTGCAGTGTTATATAACTGCTTAATAATTAAAACAGTGGCTTAACATACCAGTTCACCTTTACGAGTATTTACCAATCCCCGACAACAGTTAACTTGGCTACCGAATTATTGCTACTCGCGACTCCAAAAGAACTGGCACATCGTTTATAATCTGTAACATTCGTATTATTCAGCCACTGCAATTACAAGTAAAATAAAGATAATGCTACTTACTTTCTTATGAGCCGGAGTAAATACACCTCTTCTTTGTCACCGTTATTTCCCTCATTTCATTTTTCGTAGCCTCCTTTACTGTGCTTTTGTATCACTAATATGCTTTCCTACTTTCCAGGGCCCGGATACTCGAAGCTCACGTAAGTTACGTGAGCAACGGGTCATGTAACTGACTTACGTTCAAGTAGCTTACAATGTGTCTACAATCCCAGTTACAGGCCATACTCGAAACATATTTACGTGGAAGTATCTCCTCCCGCTTGTAAGTCTTTCACGTAAAGTTGGTTGTTGGCGGGACTCTTGTAGCCAATCACAGTGCAGTTCCTTACTGGCTTTAAAGAAGGGTTGCCAGTGTTATATCCAGTCACAGGACAGCTAGCTGATGCGACCAAAACAAACACTTCCAGCACTCACAGAGAAGGCCAAGTAGGCACCCCAGCCAGTGACGCAGCAGATTATACCCGCAAAAAAGACAAGAAGGAAGATGGAGCCTATCGGCACAGCAACAGAGCCAGCCTCAAAGAAAAGGGGACCTAATTTCACTGATGATGAGGTGATGGTGTTAATACGGGAGGTGGAGAAGAGGAAGGACGTGATTTTGGGAAGCTTCTCACCTACTGTTACAGTAAAAGCAAAGGGCGGCCACAAGCTCCATCTTCTCTGTAGTATCACTCTCAGTGCCTTTGAATCACCTCTCTCTCCTGAGAAAGAAAATAGCACCTTTAGGGGAGAAAATATTTCCCACATCTGCCTTTGTAGATCCACTCTCAACCTAAACGGTATCCAGCACACATCGTTTGCCCATACTATAGAGTCCTTTCACCGATCAATGTCCTTTACCTTTGGTTAGGCTAGGTTACTAAAGACTAGGTTAATGTTTGTTTTTAAATGCAAATTTTTCATGTTTTCACTTACGGTTTTATTTGGAGCTTTAATTTTGCTCCTGTATGGTGGTACTGGATCGTTACTTAAGGTCTGGTTAATGAAAACAAAATTTTAATGACATTTTTTGTTTTTGAGTTTGTCATTTAAAACTTATTTTGGATCTTTTATTGAATTATCTTAAAAATATACAGGTTTTATTAAAGTTTAAGCCAGGCGTGGAATTTCTTTCGTCTTCACCAAAGGAGGTTAGGTTAGGTTAGGTTAATTCTCTTTTCTCTTTTGCATTTCACCTCTTAGCATATTTTCTTTTTCGATATCGTACACTATTTCTTCTCTTTCATTATCATCAACACTCCAAGACTACATGCTGTGGGTCCCCACCTCTCACTATAGTTGTTTTTGCTCACTATTAACACTAAGAGCAATTCTGACATCTCTCTCAAACACTTGCTGTTATAAAATGTCGTTTGGAAGTGCATAAACACATTAACTTACCAATATAATCCTGTGAATTGCTTTGACAAAACTGAGGAGGGCCAGCACCAGAGTCAGCAACTTCCACGTAGGGGACTTACAGCTCCTCCGACCCTGCTGTAAGTTACAATCCGAGACTCAAACAAATATGGCCGCTACAGTGTTTTGAGTATGCCTTGTAAGAACCGTATGTAAGTTACAACAGAGAATTACAATCCAATATGGCGGCCCCCAGGCTTTGATTATACGTTGTGCGAACTTACAATGAGAGCTTACAATGTTTACATCAAGTTACAACCAACTCGGCGAGATACAATATTGTAAGTCGTTTCGAGTATCCACCCCCAGGTATGTTTTTGTCTTCACAGTCCTAGTGTCTCCCTTAGTTGGCTACCTTAGTTGTCGTTCACAATCTTTACATTAGGAATTCACGTTTCCCCTGTCTTCCCTAAGCTTACTGTGCCTCTTGGGTATTGTACTTCTCTTCCTTCACTGTGCATCCATATTTTTACTATGGTTTGAACTTTGTTACCATTCCTGCTTTTCTCCATTTCTATTATGCTTCCTTCTTACTCTATTCTCTTCCTTTCCTAGGCATACCTTATTTATCTGTGTTTTGCTTCCTTCGCAATTATTCAAGTCCTTTACTGTGGTTCTCTTACCATTTTATAACATTCCTTCCCTATAATTATTGACACTTGTGGAAATGACTGAACTCTCGAAATTGTACATTAATAACAGCAAAATGTAGGTAATTAGTTGTAAAATCGAACAAAATGAGAATACGTCCCTTAATCTTAAGTAGAGCTAAAATCACGTACTGAGTTACTTATGTATGGTCAGACTCCACTTAATAAAATTATGAATTGTGTAAGCTGGGTTCGATGACCGAACGATATTGTACGAGTATCTCTCTCTCTCTCTCTCTCCCCGCTGCAGGGGGTCACCTTGACGTGGTGGCGGGGCTTGAAACGTGGTTGGCGGTGCCACCTACTTTGGGGGCTTGCCCACCTTTGTAGGGTTCGGCATTTGTCGCCCTCGTGGACCAAGCACCCCCTACATCACTAGTGGAGGAGGCCTGCTGGTGATGTTAGTTCCAGCCCATTTGCCATCTAGGGCTGGACTGTCGCCTCCCCACGTGTTTGCCATGCGTGGCGTCCCGTAATGCTGGGAGACGGGAGTCCTGGAGGTTGAGCGATGCTGCACGATGCGCCCTGCAGCTAGCAATACATCTCTCTGATCCCTTATTCTGGCCAGACGGGCGGCCTGGTTGGGCCCGACCAGGTCAATCGGTTGGTCATGCGTTGGCTAGGGTCAAGTGGGCACTGGGGGACCTGGTGGCTCCTATCGTCCTGGAGTCACCCTTGCCCGGGTCCCCCGGTGGTTACCCGCGTATACTCTCCTGCTACCTCTGGGGTCGCCAGTGGTGTTCTCCCTGGCATACGACCTCCCCTTGTTGGGCTCCATGGTGGGTGGAGGGGTGGGGGAATGAAGTTTTGGAACAACAACCCCATTCCTGACGATCCGGCACCCGTCCCTGGCTCCTCTCATGAAATTTCCTCGGGCGAGGCCCCCGTGCCCGCCCGTCCAGCTCCACTTTTAGCCACCCTGGAACCTTACCAGCCTGGTTCTGGTTCAAGGAACAAGGGCAAGGCCAAAAATAGAGGACCAAACAAGTTAGAGAAGTCTCCAGAAATAACTCGAGATTCTTCCAGGAGTATTTGAAAGAACTGACTTTGTAAAATATTATACAATCCAGACGTTAGAGGGACAACCAATCTCCAACCTTGACATCTTCGAGGTGCATCGAGAGATCGTGGCTACTTGTGGGAGGGAACCGAAGATGTCCACTCAGGGGGATGGCAGCCTTCTAGTCGAGGTTGCATCACCTGAGGAGAGTTCCCGTCTTGCAATAAAATGCAAAGAACCCAGTGCAATGTTCGCTTGTGCCCCACATGCAACTTTTAATCAATGCGTGGGGTTGTGTATTCCCGGGACTTGCTTCGATACTCAGAAGAGAAGCTACTCGAAGAACTGAAGGTCCACAAGATCATCAAAGTGGAAAGATTTCAAAAGAAAATAGATGGAATTCTTACTCCAACCCCATCCTTGTTATTAACTTTTGGCCGTACTGTTCTCCCCTCCTCCATCAAAGGTGCCTGGCTCTCTCTGAAGGTCAAACCCTTTGTCCCGAACCCACGACGTTGCTACCATTGCCAAATGTATGGGCATGTTGGCCGTGTCTGCCGTCGTTTACAACAGGGCCTCCCGGCGGTGTGCGTCAATTGTGGTGACTGCACACATGCAGGTCAGGACTGCCCTGGGCCTGTTTGTTGTGTTCACTGTGGTGAGGCGCATCCTGCTTCCTCCAATGACTGTGCCCGGTTCAGGTTGGAGAAGGAAATCCTTCTCATCCGAAATCGGGATAAGGTGAGCTTTGCCGAGGCCAGGAGCAGAGCCATGGCATCAGTTTTCAATAATGGAGTTTCCTATGCTTCAGTCTTGTCCTGCAATAAACGTCCCCGTCGTGCTGCCCAACAGCAGTCCCATGTTCCACTCACAGTGTCTGCATCCACAAACCTGGTGCCTATGACTCAAGAATCTACCCCTCTCAAGATGGCAGCCCCTGCAGACCAGGTCTCAGCCTCTCCACTTCGATCTACCAGTAATAACGATGTGCACTTTCCTACCTCTAAACGTCACCGTTGTTCCTCAGAGTCTTTGAGTCCAGAAGATCCCCCATGCAAGGTATCACTCGTAGAGTCCTCTCCACCAAAAGTTAGTCGTTCCGCGTGCCAGCCCCCGGACCCCGCCCCTGGGTCACCGAGGGCTCCTCAGGCGTCAGTTGAGTCTGGCGCCTCCTCCTCGGGAGCATCGGAAATTTCTCCTCCGGATGCCTCTGAGGATTCTGACTTGCCCCCTCCTAGTTTAGAGATCGGGACCCCAACCCCCACTACTCGCCCCCCTGGGTCGTTGGGGACATTGGACAGAGGTATGAATAAGAATTCCTCATCCACTGGGCATCGACGAGTAACAGTGAAGTCTTCTATCAATTCGCAGGGCCTAGGTCATCGCACTGTTCACAGTGCTGCCCGTGAACTGCCCTCTAGTGGACGTGCCCGCCCTAATAAGAAGGCTGTCTCCCAGGGTCACTCAGTAATTTCTACTAAGTGACCCTTGCTTCTCTGTAAATAGTTCCTCCATATTCCCTCATCTTTTAGTTCTTTTATGTGTTTATGCTTTTACCTCACTTTTTAATAGTGTCAATGGCTACCATTATCCAATGGAACTGTCGTGGCCTACGTGCAAATTGGGAGGAACTCCGTTGGCTTCTGGCAAGGTATTCCCCTGTGTGTGTTTGCCTCCAGGAGACAATGGTTGGAGATTCTTCTCCCTCCAGTCCTCCTGGTTACCATGTATTTTATTCAATTCCTCTTCCTGGACAGGGACGTAGTGGCGGTGTAGCCATCCTCCTACGCAATGACACCCTATTCATCCGCCAGAATCTTACTACGCCTCTACAGGTTATTGCTGCTCGAGTTTTCCTTCGCCGATATTATACAGTATGTTCCATATATTTACCACCCAACACAACAGTCGGCAGGGACGAGCTCGAACTCCTCATTCGTCAGTTAACTTCACCCTTTCTACTCTTGGGGGACTTTAATTGTCGCCATCCAATGTGGGGTGATTGCCTTACTAATCAACGTGGAGACTTGATGGCATCACTACTGGAGGCTGGAGACCTTGCATTAATAAACACTGGTGCTTTTACACATTTTTACCCCCAAACAAATTCCTTTACTGCCATCGACCTCTCTGTTTACTCACCCGACTGCATCCTGGATTTCACCTGGGAGGTTATGGAGAGCTTGCATGGGAGTGACCACTTCCCTGTCCTCCTTACATCACCGACATCTGGTCCCTGTTCCCGCTTACCGAGGTGGAAACTAGATAAGGCGGACTGGTCACTTTTCTCTGCTTTGGCATCGTTTTGATTCCTCTACAGAGGAATTTCCAACTATAGATGAAGCCGTTTCCTTTTTCACCTCCACTTTACATTCTGCTGCCCTTCAGGCTATCCCAAAAACTTCTGGCATGTATCGCTCTCGACCTCTCCCCTGGTGGAGTGAGGAATGCAGGGTTGCCGTACGGGCTAAGAATATAGCTTTTTCCCGCTATCGAAGATGCAGAACTGAGCATAATCTTGTTCAGTTCAGGAGGGCAAGGGCTAAGGCTCGTCAGGTGCTCAAGGATGTTAGGCGGGAATCTTGGAAAGCATATGTTTCCTCAATTAACTCTAGGACGTCAGTGTCTCCGGTGTGGAAGAGAGTCAGGAAAATTTCGGGAAAATTTACTCCAACTAAGTCCTCTGTGTTGAAGGTTAATGGCATTCCTGTCGGTGACCCCGTGATTGTGGCCGATACTATGCCATCTACATTTGCAGCAGTCTCTCATAGGGACGCTGCCACTTCAACGTTTTCTATACACAGAGAGTTGGAGGAAGCTAAGGTGCTGGACTTCTGTTCGGAGAATAGGGAAACGTACAATCTCCCTTTCTCTTCTCACGAGCTACAGTTTGCCCTTTCCCTTTGTCATGACACATCTCCAGGGCCGGATGACACACCATACGCGATGCTCCAGCACTTGGATGAAGATACACAGTGTTCTCTCCTCAACCTTTTTAATAGAATTTGGAGGAACTCTTCTTTACCCACCTCTTGGCGTGAAGCTATTGTATTGCCATTCCAAAAGCCAGGGAAAGCAGGGTACAGTCCTCTTGAATATAGGCCGATTGCTTTGACGTCCTGCATGTGCAAACTGTTTGAAAAAATGGTTAATACTCGCCTTACATATTTCCTCGAAAGGAATGAGTCTCTTTCTAATTGTCAGTCTGGTTTTAGAAAGTATCGTTCAACAACAGATGCGCTGGTACGTCTTGAGGCAGCAGTTTGTGTTGTCTTTGCTAGGAAGCAGCACCTAGTATGCTTTTTCTTTGATCTGGAAAAGGCATACGACACAACATGGAGATTTGGGATATACAAGGAACTACACTCTATAGGATTACGTGAAAGACTGCCCCTGTTTCTAATCGATTTTCTTCGTGATCGTAAATTTAAGGTTCGAGTTGGTTCCACCTTGTCTCCGTCGTACCCTCAGGAGGAAGGGGTGCCTCAAGGGAGTGTCCTTAGTGCGACTCTGTTTGCAATTGCGTTGAATGGTATTGCAACATCAGTTCCAGAAGGAGTATCTGCTTCTCTATATGTTGATGATTTAACACTATGGTTTGCTGCTTCCCGAATGGCTGTGGCAGAGCGCAGAATGCAGCTTGCTCTGGACAGGGTCTCACTCTGGGCTTCCATGCATGGCTTCCGTTTTTCACCAACTAAAACAGTGGCCTTACATTTTTGTCATTTGAAAGGTATACATCCAGACCCAGACCTCCAATTGTACGCCAGAGAGTGCGAGTTGTAGGTGAGGCAAGGTTTCTTGGCCTTATTTTCGATAGGAGGTTGACATGGGTCCCTCATATCCGCTCTTTACGTCAGTCATGTCATCGAGCCCTTTCTCTCCTACGGACCTTGTCACATCTGTCATGGGGCGCCGACAGAACTACCCTGCTACACCTTTACCGTACCTTAGTGAGGAGCAAACTAGACTATGGGTGTGAGGTGTACTCGTCTGCTTCGGAGGCACGGCTACGCCCATTAAACTCAGTCCATCATGCTGGGATCCGTCTGTCTACTAGGGCTTTCCGCTCGTCACCGATACCTAGTCTGTTGGTTGATGCAAATGAGCCACCATTGGATATCCGTAGACAGTCCTTATTAGTGCGGTGTTGGCACCGCCTCCACCGTCTTCCCAACTCTCTGTGTAGTAGGGCTGTCTCTGAGATTACTCTTCACCACTTTTACAACACCCATCCTCACCATCCCCACCCATTCGGGTACAGAGTAAGGGCTGCCATGGAGGAGCTGTGTATTCCCTCCTCCCCTGTTTGCCCAGTACGTGTTTCCCGAGTGCCTCCATGGCTTCTTCCAGAGGTTCAACCGTGTGTTTACTTCCCAGAGAGAAAGACCTCCCTTTCCTGACAGGCGACCCTCTCTTACTTTTTGGAACATGCCACTGCCCACAGTGACTCAATCCCTGTGTATACAGATGGGTCCAAATCCCATTCTGGGACTGGGTTTGGTGTCATTCTTAATTATTTTAGCCGTGGCGGGAGTCTCCCTCCTTCCACATCCATTTTTACTGCTGAACTTACTGCTATTTTAGTTGCAGTAGATTTGATATTTAGTTTACCTCCATCTTCTTTTACCATTTTTAGTGACTGCCAGTGCCTTGCAAGCTTTGTCTTGTACCTCCTCATCTCATCCCCTAGTCTTGGCCATCCTGGAGTGGCTCTACTTGTTGAATAGGCGTGGGTACTCTGTAAAGACGTGTTGGGTCCCTGCCCATGTAGGGGTTGTGGGCAATGAACGAGCTGACTCCTTAGCGAAAGCTGCTGCATCACGCCAATTCTCTCCTCGTTACCGTGTCCCGTTTGAGGATTTCCGTGCAGCCAGTATGACGGCTGCGCGTTCTTGTTGGCAAAAGAGGTGGGATGCCGTTGGGTCAAATAAGCTTCGCAGTATTCGTCAAGACCTGGGTGATGGAGGGTATGTAGGAATGTCCCGCCAGTTGGAGACAGCCTTAGCTCGCCTGCGGATTGGTCACACTAGGCTGACCCATGGTTTTTTAATGGAGAGGGCTCCCCCTCCCTTTTGTGATGATTGCCTAGTTCCTTTGACAGTACGGCACTTTCTTGTGGAGTACCCCAGTCTGGGAGACCTTCGTCAGCGGTACCTTTCAAGGTGCCGGACCGGTGACGGGTCCTACCTCCTCTCCTTGGTACTTGGGGAGGAGGCTTGTACTGCAAAAGGAGGCACTTTCTCTTTTTTAACTCATGCTGACCTACTGAGGAAGCTATAGTGCTCAATTCGTTTTAAATTTATATATTAATGTTGTTCTTATAACTCTCTTTATGGTGTTTTTCACTTATATTTGTCTTTTAGTTTTGGAGTGTTCTATGCCTCCTCCTTTTATTGATTTTACATTATGCTGACCTTTTTACAGTTTTTGTGTTCGGCGGCATATGACCCTTGCTGTTGCGCCGTCAAGTCAATTTCATTCATTCATTCATTCTCTCTCTCTCTCTCTCTCTCTCTCTCTCTCTCTCTCTCTCTCTCTTTCCATGTGACTAACAAACTTACTAAATGATGTTGCAGCATATGCCAACATATTTCTCCATTTTTGTTTTTCTTTTTTGGGAAAGGGGCCGTCTACCCATTTTCCTCATCCTTCCCAGTAGCTACGCCACTGCGACGGTGAGATGAGCCTTAATCTGAATATAAAATATGGAATGTTATGTGGCAAGAAAAATGCTGAGCGCAGTAAATCCTCGCCTCGAAATTAATGACTTTGTCTAGACTCTAGGGGATAGCTTGAATTAAAACCCCACTTAGCACCACACATCAATCAATAACTATCTGTTTTGTACACTATCTTTCCAATGCATTAAATCGTAAGAAACGACGAGAATAGAATAATTTGACGCATGGAACAAAAATACTTAATAAAAAGGGTTTAATTCCATTCGTAAGAAAGACCTTCCATTAGCTGGATATCATCATATAAATTTAGGAACGATAAATAAAATAAAATCTTGGCAACTCCTGTATTGACGAGGTTCCAGAAACACAAGCAGCCAGCATGAAATATTTACGAGACATCCCACCCTGCCTTAGTTGCTTGCACTGTCGCACATTAAATAACAGTGATATATCGGCTCTGTGTATAAGGAAATGCAAGCCAGGCATTCTGATATCCAGGTGAAACTAAGCAAAAGAATGTTCGCTGCGTCAACAGCGTTCTTTCGCGAGAGCGCAGTTGATGCTCTTTTCTTGTTTTTCCTGGTTTTTGCTTTTATTTGATTATCGGTGGTGTTGTTGTGGCTTATTGTTGTTGGTCTCCTTCAGATTGTAACGTGTAGTTGTTGCTGTTGTTGTATGCTATTGTTGTCCTTGTTTTTATTCTTCTTATTAGTAGTAGTAATAGTAGTAGGAGGAAGAGGAGGAGGAGGAGGTGGAGGAGGAGGATTAACTATACATTGTTTCTCTTCCTCCTCCCCATCATCATCCATTTGCTTATAGTTGTACAGGAGGGAAGGCGGCTTGAACTGGAAATGACTGGTGACAGATAAAATTATAGGACGGTATTAAGAGAACAACAGACTTAGATAACATCTGTGATGTGTATCCATTCTTCATAAACGTGGAGGTTTTGCTGAAATTATTTGATAGTCCATACAAGGTGTAGGAGCCCATGGCTATCGTACCAAAGCCCAGAAAACTCGAGGTTACATAACCGGTCTGAATCCCTTGTGGACGTACGGCCAAACAAAGAACAACAAAGGCACCAAAAGTAAGCACGCTCACCTCTCATACACCTGGCATATACGACATAGGTTAACACCTCCAGTTTCCTCTTGGATATTCAAACAGATGCGCAAAACGACTGAAGTTTCCCTCGACTTGTGCCACAGTATTGAGAAGAGAATTATTGACACCAAGGTCACTAACCCCTTCAACCCAATGACGTATTTCGCAGTTTATATTTGCTTCCTCCAAATAGGATCAGTCACGTTAGGACAGTCTTTCGAACTATAGAAGTTACAAAGTCCTCCTTAACCCCAGTGAATGGTACTTTGTTTATTACCTGCAATAATATACCACAAAACGATGTCACCGAAATCAAGGTGGTTATACTGGTGCCGGGAAAAGGAATGGAAGAGAGATTATTTTCACTGGCAATTTTCACATTTTTTTTCTGTCTTTTCATCATCCATCACACGTGTCATTCATCAAAAAATTAATTTCTGCCCTCATCATGACATTGTCACTATTTTTGTCTGGCTGTTAGAAATACTGGGTTACTGTATACTCTTCTGTTGTGTGTGTGTGTGTGTGTGTGTGTGTGTGTTTATGCAAGGAATAAGGAACTAAAGGCTAGGACCCCACAAACTGTTCCTCCAAGAAAAAAAAATAATACAAAAGAGAGCCAAATTCAAGATCTGATCACTTCGAGATGCCTGGACACACTGCGTTTGAAAGACTGGAGATCACAGGAAGCAGAAAATACAAAAAGAGGGAGACAGATCCAGAGTTGTCCTGTTGTGTAAATGAAGGACTGGGAGTAACAGTTAACTCTTGCATAGGAGAGTTGGACAAAAAAGGGATGAGAGTTTGTTGCTAGACGGGTTATACGCGCCCGAGGTGGAGGGATGCAAGCAGACAGTTCCGAGGAGCAGTGACCATTGAAGTAGCGATAGAAAAGAGATAAAGATGCACAGTGCGGCAAAGAGAAAGAGGTTGAAGGGAGTCCGTAAGAGAAGGAGAGCTAATGAGATGAAAAGCCATTGACTCCACCCTATTAAGATGAGCTGTATGTGGGGAGCCACCCCACACATGAGAGTTGTACTCTACTCAGGGGCGAATAAAGCCAGTGTATAAAGTCAACAACTGTGCAGGGGTAAAAAAGATACGGAGTCGGCTTAGCACATCTAACCTCTTGAAAGCAGATTTTACAATAGATGTAAAATGATCTTTCAATGATATGTCTCAAGTGAATGAAACCCTAAGCATGTTCAAGAATGATGCAGGATTGAGCTGAATATTATTAAAAATTAGTGGGTACTCCTATGGAAGATTGTGTCGGGTTGATAGGTGTAAGACCTGAATCTTTGAAGCATTAAAAACAACAAGATTATTAATTCTTACACCAGTCAGAGATGCGAGCCAAGTCAGACATTAGGTGTGCCATAGCCTCATCCCTCGTTTGTTGAGGTAACTGCTGATATGAACGTTGTGGGAACCGAATAGAAAGGTGAAGGTTGGTATCATCAGCGTATGAGAGGACAGGGTTAGATGTACAGATTAGGTCATTGATGAATAAAAGGAAGAGAGTTGGTGATAGGACAGAGCCCTGAGGAACACCAGTGTTGACAGATCTAGGAGAAGAACGATGGGCGTCTACAACAGCGGCTATAGAACGACCAGAAAGGAAGCTATAGATGAAGGCACAGATAAAAAGATAGAAACCGTAAGAGGGCAGTTTGGAAAATAAAGATTTATGCCAGACTCGATCGATAGCCTTTGAGATGTCAAGTGCAGTGGCAAGTTCCGAAAGGAGGATGACCAAGAGGTGAGAAGATCGCCAGTCGAACGTCCCTGACGGAACCCATACTGACGATCAGAAAGAAGGCTGCGATAGGAAGGATACTTTAAATTTTTCTGTTAATAATTGACTCGAAAACTTTAGAAACACAGGATGTTAAAGCAATTAAACGATAGTTATAGGATTGGGAATGGTCACTCTTCTTTGGGACTGGCTGAATGAGAGCAAACTTCCAGCAAGAAGGAAAGGTACAAGTTGACAGACAAAGGCAAAAGAGTTTACCTAGGCAGGGTGTTACCACAGAAGCACAGTTCTTGAGGACAACAGGAGGGACTCAATCAGGCCCATATACCTTGTTAGTATTGAGGCCAGTGATGGCAGAAAATACATCAGCTGAAGAGATTCTAATGTCAGCCATGAGGAAGTCAGAGGGGGGAAGTGATGGAGGAACAGCACCAGAATAGTCTAAGTGGAATTGGAGGAGAAAGTCTGAGTGAAGAGATCTGCTTTATCAGTAGAAGAAATTGCTACAGAGCCATCAAGAGTAGAAAAGAGGATGGATGGATGATGAGGTAATATTTTTAGAAAGATTTTTGGCAAGGTGCCAGAAGGAGCAGGAAGAACTTGATTTGGAGAGCTGAGAGCATTTAGTACGGATGAAATTATTTTTAGCAAAGCAAAGAACAGACTTAGCACAATTCTGGGCAGAAACATAAAAAGGGTGTGATTCAGGGGTAGGTTGGCTCTGGTACCTTTTATAGGCCCTCTCCTTGTTGTGGACAGCACTAGAACAAGCGTAATTAAACCAAGGCTTTCCTGCATTACTCAGAGGATATGAGAAGGGAATGTATGCTTCCATCCCCAAGAGAATAACCTCCGTAATGCGCAAGGCACACTCAGAATGCTCCTTATCATGGAAGCAATAATCACTCCAGGGAAAATCAAAGAAGTACTGCCTGAGGACTTCCTAGTCTGTAGCTCCAAAGTGCCACAGTCGACGTTTCTTTGGATGGTCCACGGGCTGTACCATAGTGATAGGACAGGTTAATGTATTAAGGTTGTGATCGAAGGAGCCCAACGGAGAGGAAAGATTAACAGAGTAGGCAGAAGGATTAGTTGTAAGGAAGAGGTAGAGGTCAAGTATAGTATGTTGGAGTTCTCTCCAAGGCAGTCAGGTATACGGGTAGGGTGCTGTACAAGGTGCTCTAGGTCATTAAGGATAGAAAAGATGTAGGCTTATTCACAAGATGGATCAGTGAAAGGAGAGGAGAGCCAAAGGTGGTGGTGAACATTGAAATCTCTGAGATTAGAGATTTCAGAGAACGGAGAAATGGATAGAATGTGTTCCATCGTAGAACGTGTGTGTGTGAGAGAGAGAGAGAGCG